>OY748293.1:21548144-21802489 GCA_963556515.1 Nudaria mundana | reverse complement strand
CCGCATTCGGCGTTCGTTCAGAAAGCTGGCCATCCAGCTGCACAGGAGGTAGACCATATGCCGGAAGCTTGGAAAGGAGCGAAGCATGCCAGACTCTATCGAAGGCTTTGGCGATGTCCAGGCTAATCGCCAAGGACTCGCCGTGCCTTTCCATAGCCT
Organism: Nudaria mundana; assembly: GCA_963556515.1. Classification (NCBI taxonomy): domain Eukaryota; kingdom Metazoa; phylum Arthropoda; class Insecta; order Lepidoptera; family Erebidae; genus Nudaria; species Nudaria mundana. Next base: position 21,802,330 of record OY748293.1, on the reverse strand, counting down.
CACCCTAGACATGCGTTACGAATGCCAGAAGATCACCCGTTGATCGTTTTGGCCTGAGCCATATTGCCGATCATTTATTAGCGAGTGATCTTCGAGGTATCGCATGAGCTGCTTGTTAATGATCAGCTCAAACACCTTGCAAATGACTGAGGTGACAGCTATGGGTCGATAGTTGCCTGGATCAGACCGATCGCCTTTCCTGGGGATCGGTTGTACGTTCGCCTGTTGAGTATTCCTGTGGAGTAAGACAGGCGGTACAGATGAGTTAGTACAGGAGACAACTCAGCTGCGCATTTCCGTAGTACCACCGCCGGAATGCCGTCAGGGCCACTGGCTTTCCGCGTGTCGAGTGATTGCAGCCATGCCCGTACATCGCATTGCCTGAGTATAATGTCGGGCATAGTGTGGCCACAGTTGGCGATACCGGGGGCTGCAGGCCACGGTCGTCGACCCGGGAATTAGCCGCAAAGAGGTCTGCGAGCATATCCGCTTTACCTTGAGCTTTGTGAGCCAGTGTTCCATCTGGTTAACGCAGCGGTGGCAGCGAGGGCTGACAAAAGTTAGATTGCACGACTTTGGCCAGTTGCCTGTATCCACGGCTGCCCGTGGGATAGAAAGTGAGCTCCTGACCAAGACGCGCGACGCGCTGAGCATCCGCTCTCTTAAAGGCCCTCTTGCAGGATTTTGTGGCCGGTTGTAAGCTGCTTTGAGGTGGCCAACGTTTGGGTCGCGCACAGCCCGGGCTCTGATCCAAGCGCGATATGCCGACTGTTTTTGTCGAACTCCTTTGGCACAATCTTGCCCGAACCAGGGACGGGCTCTGCGGATACTGGCGACATTAGTGAAAGGGATGTAATATTCCATCCCTAAACTGATCTCGCCAGCAATCGCAGAAGCGCTATCCGAAGGAGCCTTTCCTACAAAACAGCGCTGGCTCCAGGGGATGGACGCATAATAATCGCGTAGACCGTCCCAATCCGATGACGAGTAGTGCCATAGTCGTCAGGACATTTGTACAACACGTGCAGGAGGTTACACTTTAATGCCGAACACTGTACTGGCTGGGCGATTCGTCAGCAGTAGATCCAGCAGAGCGGGCGCGTGATCTGACCTGTCTGGTATCCGGGTGATCCCGCATACCATCTGGGTCAGACCATGGAAAAGAGTGAACGCGTGGGCGGCCCTACCCGCATGATCAGTCCTGAGGGACCCCAGCCATTCAATGTGATGGCCATTGAAGCCCCCAGAAACACTAGGTCAGCGTTTGGGAACCGCACCTGCGTATCATCAGCCGTCTCGCTGAGGTACTGGAAGAGCTTTGTTGTCTCAGAATCCCCTGTGTGGGAACGGTAGACGCACACGTAGATGTGGTGGATGGTCTACGTGCAGCCAAAGGTCGGAGTCAGAGGGGTTCTCAAGGCAGCGCAACTGGCGGCAGCAAACATCCGCCCTAACGAACACGCACACCCCGGCTTTATCTCGAAATTATTCCTTGATGACATAACTGGGGTAACACAGGTAAGACGAATCGTCAGGGCGGCGTATTTATGTATCCGTGAGGAACATCACAGCGGGCCGTGCCGTCTCAAGGTGATGGTGGACGGCATCAAGGTTCGCAGCGGAGTCCACGGATGTTAGTGAACTCCACCTCGAAAAGTGAAGTTGTGGGGTTTCCTGGGGCCACTAGCAGGTGAGGTCGCTGGGGCCCTCAAGATGTTGGTAGAGCCCCTTAAGTAGTTAGTAGATAAGTCAATAATGAAATTCTGAAAGAAAAGACTATGCGAGGCACTTTAGAAGAGCCTTAATAAACCAATTTTTCGTCGTCAATCAGGCAGTAAATAATAGTAATCCAAGTAAAAGTGTCATTTTTCGACGAACTCCCGCCCGACCACGGCCCGGCCTGAAGCGCCGAAATACTCAATTATGTTTTAATTGAACGACGCCGTGCATTTGACACGAATGTTCGACGGGTTTCACTTTACCCTATAATAGTCGTTTTAATTGTGAAAGCAATTCAATTTCAATCAAGACAATATAAATTAATTTACAATAAAAGTAATTTCAGTTAACATTTATCACTTTGTAAGTTAATTAAAAACTTGAAAATAACAACAATTAATAGTGCAATTAATCTGCTATTAAATAACCATTTAAAATATACTTAGATGTCAAAATAATTAATTTTAACTCGCATACAATACCTAAGGATGACTGAATTTATTAACGTAAGAATTCAATGAAATAAAAATCATAAGTTTGAAGAATCATGTCATATTTTCACTGGAATACGGTCACGATATTCGTGTTTAACTACACTTTAGGGGTGGATATTAAGCTTTCCACGCGAATTTGTTATTAGTTATATAACACTATTTTATAGCTTTAATTGAAGTTGACAGTATTACACGTGTTTAATTGGTTGAACCTGTTATAAAATTTAAATTCACAAGTCACATTGTATTTTTATGTTTATTCTACTTTAACTTCTATATATAAACAACAGTTCTGTTGGTTTCCTGATTTATGCGTTTTAAACAAATCCATTGAAAAAAAAATTGTGTGAGAAATTAAATTAAGTATGTACTATTAACTTTAAAACTTTCGTGGTTTTTTTTCTATACATTTTTTAGAAGTGGAACTTTATTGTGATAATACGAGTACATAACAAAGATACGATGGTCATAGTTCACAGTGGATTCGATTGGATCACACGTAAGTATTTGTACAGTCAAGTCTTAAAAGTATATTCCCATTATAACAATGCAATAACTTGACTGTACGCTGAGACTTGGATACTACAAATTTATTATTTACCTATCAGCTATCTAGTTTTCAACGTAATACAAGCTTTGCATAGTATGTATTGTGTTCAATTTTATTTTATTTTATTTACATATATACTGACACGGCTCTTTCCCATTGGGGTAGGCAGATACTATGGAATTCCATTCTTTCCCTTCCTTCACTTTCATTACTATTTTCGTGCACGCTCTCAGGTTATGTATTCTTGATCTAGCATTTTGTCAAAACATCTCCGATTTGATCGAAGGCTTGATTTGCCTAGGTTGACCCTTACCTACCCTTAATTTAATTTTCTTTAAAAGTAGTGAATGTATCTGAATTTATGTGTTTATGCCAAAATAGATCCTTTCAAATACATTTTGTATCACCACTCCATATCCACGCCTACAGTCTTTGTGTTGCGATAAATGCAAGTTAGCACAGGCAACAGACTCTTATTAGAAATTTCCTAGACATGAAGCTATTCGATTAGCTAAATGCTTGCAGTTCAAAGGTTTTCCTAGATAGCTTTACTACTGCACCCGGTACATTTCGACATACAGTATTACATTGTTGCTTGTTTCTTGGCACAAGTGTCAAGAGATTGCTCAAATATACTACTAAGAATCTTTTGTACTAAAACCAATTGTTAGAAAAACGTCTGTCGGTATTTTAAAGATAAGATGTCTGGATTTTAGAATCATACTCGTAGTAACTTTCTCTATGCCTGTTGATACGTTCAGATCTGACGTAAAATGGGAGAATCATGATGAAATTTGTGTACCAATTGCTTTTACATACCCACCAACAAAATTATCCGTAATCTGATACAAAAACCACGCGTCAACTTTAAAATTGAGAAAGGTACTAAAACAAAGAATTGATGTCAATCTCTGTTTTTTAGCTTTCATGTTCACTTTAATTTTGGTAAATAAATATCATCCACCGACCCTTTTTCCCAACGCGGTTCGGGTCGGCTTTCCAGTCTAATTGCGATGCGGCTGATCTTCAATATTTTACGTGAAGCGACTGCCATCTGACCTCCACACCCCATGGGCGATATCGAAATTCTGTAGTTAGACCGGTCGGATTTTTGACTACCCCTAACGACTGCCATAGATGTTTGTATGACAACCAGGACCGACGGCTTAACGTGCTCCCCGAGGCACGGCGGGGTCTCAATGTCTTAAGAAATGGTCACCCATTCTAAGACCGGCCTGACTCGATGTTGCTCAACCTTTGCAATGTATTAACATTGTTGGTTACCACTAGATCATGAACCACGAGGTAACCACGAGGTAAATATACGAGTATATGTGTATTTAAAAAACTGAATCCGCTTACTTTCGTAACTTATTCTTACATATAAGACGATTGTGCAACAGCGCAGCGCATCTTGGGGTCAATGGGTACAACGACTTCGAAACAGTCACAGAACCTCTGAGAGCTTTGTTTTGTCCATAATAGTAACGATCAACGACAGAACTCGGATTAGAAGTTTACTTTCAGGAGGATATTGTCAGTAATATATGACTTTATTACACGAACTAGGATAAACTAATGTATTAGAAGTATTTGCACTAATTTCAAATAAAAATCGATGGAGAAAAAATATACGAAAACTTTAATCAGTCTTTGGAGTTCGTGCTTAAAATTCTCCTGAGATTGTTACATAATTATGATAATTTTATCAAGAAAGCAGTCTTATTATGTAGACCGTCTCCAATTATGTGACCTAACTCGGTAAAGTAAAAAAACACGCAACAAAATACAACTAACCAGCTTTGGCAAGTGGATAATTCGTACAAGATTTATAGTAACAGCGTAGTGTGAGACCAGTCTAAATCACACACAATTTAACTCGACAAAAGTAACTTTAGTGTTAACATGCGCTTACGTATATCGCTAAGCCCGGGGTTAATTGAAGAGGGTGGAAAATTATACAAACTTTCACGCTAACGGTAATGTTAACCGACATTTTGTAAGACAAAGCGTACCGTACTCGTGGTGAGTCAATATTAATAGAGGATCCGTCAATTATCAATGTTTATTGAAGCTTTAAATCGCGGTCGCTATAGATTAAGGATTGTTGTACAACAGATTAACACAGCTATTTGCATAATGTTCAAGTACGTGGTAAAGACGACATTAACATTATTTTGAGATGCTCCATCGGTGACAGTGTCACTCACTTTTATCACGGATCAGTGAGTATTTGAAGTGGTAAAGAAACCAAAATTGCTTTGAATAAATTTGTTTAGCAATTAATATGCTGAACTTTCTATTAACAATTATTTTATTATTACAATACCAGCATACGCTCGATACTTTGTCGGCGTGGTAACATGGTTTTTAAAACAGTCTTATTGCTACTCCGTTCCTACTGTTCGTTACGTTAGCGTCAGCGAACGTAGTCTACTGTTACTTGCTAACAATGTAAATTTATAAGAGCGAAAGTTTTTTTTTAAATTAGTACTGTAGTTTTGGAGTTTATTCTATGCAACAAACCATTACAACACGTCAAAAATTGATACAACAACCGACTTCAAATTACCGAGATGGGACCAAATTAAAATTCGACCACTTGGGAAGTAATAGCTTCCATTAAAAAAAAATTAAAAATCCGTTCACTCAGTCCAAAGATTCGAGGTAACAAACAGAGTCGAATTCAGAACGTCCTCCTTTTTTGGAAGTCGGTTATAAATGAAGTCTTAGATTGGATTTGAACCAGTGTCAGTGCCCTTTTCGAGAGAACGCTCTGAACCACAAAAGTACCAAGAATTCGAAATTGAGATCCATATTTTTAAGTACGTCTTAACTCTTAAGGCGTCAAGAAGGCTCACAATAAATCGGTCAAAAACAAAGTTAGCAAACTTTTTAACAAAGCTATAGTAGGTAGTACATTTTTACCTTTTATGTGAATCTATATATAGAAATGGTGAATGTAATTTTTGTCCCCTCTTAGCTCTCGAGAACTACTTATGCTCCAATGATGGTTGAACCCTCTATGGATAGCCCTCGATCTGGACGCAAGCCAAAAAATCGAAAATTTGACCTAGCCCTTAGGAGTCAAAAGTTATAGGCCAAAACCTATGGTGTGGTGCGGCGCGAATCACCGCGCAAGACACCTAGTAGATCGAGAGAATTTGATATTTGTACTTGTATTGGTAACCTACCATTACCTAGACTTTTACTTATTATAAAAACAACAGAAGCACCAAAAATACACAGTTCAAAGTACAAGCTTTGTTCAAAATAATATCGTATTATTTTACTTTGGAACAAAGTATTTATAGCCGTCTAAAAGAATGAATATCAATGTAAATTGTACGGTTTCATTAAATATTATTCCAAAGTTCTTTTCAGTCTCTGCTCTCATTTTATAATGAATCCGAAACATAAATATCAATTTCATACAAACAACCTTATAATTAATTTAGCTCTTCTTATATATTTAATATGATGAAATCGCTTATGATATACCTTATGCTATATCTATTCACCCCTATGTATTTACATAGGGGTGAATAGAGATCTCATCAACACTATTTTGTCACTACATATTATTACAAAACAAAGTCGCTTCTTTGTTTAATTATATTCAAATATCAAACGGACGATATGCCAACATATCATGTTACAATCGTACGAAACTCTAGTTTCATACGAAGCCACAGAAATTAATTTCAACAGTTCAAACGTTTCACCATCTAAAACTCATTCGTGTTAACCTTTTGACATCAGGAAAGTATACATTGAGAACACGTAGTCGTAAATACATACGGATTAGTAGATACTGGTCGAAAATACAACATTTGTTAAGTACGTTTGTTTACTTTTACCTTGAGTACGTTGAAACGTAAACATTTAATATCGGCTGCAAGCGAGAGGATCGCTATTAACCCAATACATGGGCCTATGTCAACATGTTTCATGTAACGTGTCGTTTTACCATATAAATTTATTTACAACAGTCCAAGAGTCAATTGATTGAAGGATGGAAGATGGGAGTAAAGTAAATATTGTAAAAATGTAGAAATACTAATAAGGTACATTCATTTGAAGCGTTTGTGACAGTTAGGCATGTGAGGACGACATGAATGTGATTTTTGATCATCATTTACCTACTACCAATTCTTAACAATAGCATTTGTAAGTTGTTCGGAGAAGTTAAAAAGAATGCTAATGACTTATATTTAAATCTATTTACAATACTGTGATTGCTTGACAAACGTATTATTAAATCACACAAATATTTGCAATTTTTCCCATTAGATCTCGTATCGTTAGATAAAAGAATAGTTTTATGAATGAGAACAATATAATTGAATAATTAAATAGGTATCAAACGCCCATGACGGTCAGAGCTAATAAAAGTTGAAAATGTCTTAGAGCATGTAAACAACAAAAGGTATACGACCAGTGAGTATGAACTTGGAATTATGGTAGGTACTTAACCTATACACATATTTCATTATGTAACTTGCTTATTTTTTTGTATAAATTAAATATTATTATAATAAGGAAGGGTGATACAAATTTATACACCTGACTAGCCCTTGTCTCTCGAAACAAGGAACGTGATGAAAATTCTTATAGAACACAATGATTAATGGATGTCGTCTAGGAATGTTTCTTTTAGACACACAAACCTTTGTTTATATTTCAACGTAATAGTTCGAGATGCTATCTATATGATAGAGTTAGTATTTTGTGGTCATATTTATCTATTTAGCTAGCCTTATTTATTTAGACACAAAAAGCACGTCAATCCCTGAGAAAATAGATTTAGGAGTTAAATACGCCGAATCTTGTTTAGAACCTATTGCCAATAATAAAGAACGCGCCTATTGCCGTTTCAGTTTGAAACATTTAATAAAACGCTAAATTAATTACAAACATGTAAATATAATGATATAAACAAAAATTGTATATGTTATCCCACAAATATGAATCTGGAGTCAAGTGAATACGCAATGGTTGCTTGCTTTGATATATCTTTCAAAGTAAACGCTATTTCCGCAAACCTATTTTAATATACGTTAGGGTAACAATTATTTTGTATGTTTGGTAATGCGTCCTACCTTTATTAATACGTACAATATTCAGTATCTTAAATGAAAATGAGCTACGAGATTGTTTAAAAATAGTCATAATTAGACTTTTCTTTTTTTTTTTTTAAATCCGCGGCCCAAGGCCGCGGCCGCTCTAACGTCCGTTGCCGGGCGTCTCTGGTTACTAGCAGAGGGTATGTCCAGTGGCGCCCGGCGGACTTTGACCACCTCTGTGGTCTCTGCGGGTGTTTGGTCGGGACGAGAATCCCGCGTCATTGGGGTCGGGTTTTATCCCGCGTCAGTGAGTGAATCCACACTCCAGACCCACTACGAGGTCCCGGCGCTGACTCGCCCACGCTGAGCACTCCACCAACGTGTGGAGTGCGGTGTCGTCGTCGGAAACCTCGCAGTGTTGACACCGGGGTGTGACCTCACGATGCATGCGAAACAGATAGCTACCGAAGCATCCATGCCCGGCAACGATCTGCGTCGCACGGTAAGTGAGGTCACCATGCTGCCTCTGCAGCCAATCGTCCATGATCGGTCTCACCGCCGCGATGAAGATGGCACCCCCCTTGGGTTGCTCAAGTCGCACCCTCCATGACTCCATGAGATCCTGGCGGAGTTGGGACCGCTGGTCCTCGATTTCTCGAGACGCAGGCCTGTCGTCCCGCTCCAGCGCCTCCTTGCGCCATTGGAATAATGACGCAAGGGCTCTCGCTTCCAGGTCCCATGAAGGGGTCCCGGCTAGGAGACATGCAGCCTCTCCGGAGATCGTGCGGTATCCCGTATGGTTCTGACGGCCAAGGTTCGAAGTGGTCTTTTTAACAGAGTCACGTTCCCCTTGACCGCCAACCTATCCGCCCATACGGGAGCCCCGTATAGGGCATACACTATATACAGTATACACTATGTATATAATAATGCCTATCTGGTTTATTCCCCCTAACCCTTATGTCGATTCAGCACATCTGACTGCTCATGCAGTCTTTCATTATTTTAAAGTTCAGTTCAGTTCCATCATCCGTGCACGTGACACTTGCCCATTAATATTTCCGAGTCCATTTAAATAAAAGTATTCTTCTTCAATCTTATTTCTATTTTTTAAAAAGGCCCTCGGCCAAATCCTCATAACAAATTGGTGGCAGCGGTGGGATACCGACGGTTAAGGTATCCCTGGTACGTCTCCGTCCGGGCTCAATAAAGTGAAAAGTTACGCGAGTGTCAAAAAAAAAAAGTGCAAAAGAACTCAAATTTATCATCTTTCAATATTATCACATTAAACTCTGAAAATCGTGTTTACCCGAAAAGTGCAAACCTGTGCAAACAAATCAATTGACATTATTTTTCCTCATAAACTACTAAGTAGCGAGAATCATCTATACTCTGTGTAAAAGTGCATAGAACTAATTGACGTCCTTCTTCTACATATATCATATTATTTATCTGCAAAGTCATCATCGATATCCTGTGCTGTGTTGAACATCGTGTTCCTGAAAAGAAATGTTCCTGTATATTCTATCCAGCGTGTCCTGCGTCCTGTAAGTTCTTCAAAATACTATTTTGTGAAAAGTGTAAAAGTGTGTGTTCCAAATCCATCAGTGAAAACTCTTCTATAAAATTAAATTTAAGACAATCTAGATATTATTTTTTAGCCATAACTTTCTCATATGTATTAGCTAGTCATAACTTGTAACATATTTCCAGGAATTATCGCCCTTGCGCTTATCAAAACCTCACGGAAGTGAGCCAGACTTGCCGTCTATTACACCGAATAGTTTTTATTGTTCTGTGAATATCACATATAATTGTTATTTTTATTTTATACAATGTCCGTCCGTGTTGAAATAAACACACTTTTTAAATTTATAAAAGCTTTTGATGGCACACGTGAAAAATTAAATTCATTTTTGTCAAATTGCAACAGTGCAATTAAATTAGCATCTGAAACACAAAATCCAATTGTATTTAGGTACATCCTATCGCAGCTTGAAGGTAAAGCTGAAACAGCCTGTTCTATTAAAGATTTCGAAACCTGGGATCAACTAAAGACTTTCCTAGAAAGTCAGTTTGGAGAAAGGAAGCACTATGCCCATTTACTGACCGACCTCCAAGAGTGTTGTCAGTACAGTAAAGAACAGGTAAGTCAATTTGCGTTGCGTCTTGAAACATGTCTTTCTAATTTACTTACAGAAGTAACTTTATCAAATAAAAAGAAATCCGAATTAGCTGGTCGCATAGCGGCCATGGAAGATTTAGCACTGCACACTTTCCTGCTAGGTCTTAAACCAGATGTTTCAAACTTAGTGCGTAGCAAAAATCCGTCTTATCTTAATGAAGCAATCAATGCAGCCGTATCCGAGGAAAAGATCCTCAATTTACTCTTAAAACGCAACCAACATATATCTCCAGCACAGCGTCAACCCCAAAAACTAAACACGTATAAACCCTCAGAGTCGAACACTTTTTCTAAACCTCAAGTATCGAAACAATTAGATCGAACTAGTCAAAATCCATTTTGCCGTTATTGCAAAATCCCAGGCCATACTATCGAGAACTGCCGAAAACGGGAGTTCAATAATAATAGATTCAAAACCCCTCACTCAACACAATTTCAACAACGCCCAAATCAAGAGCAGTTTAGAAATAAATTTGCTCGCGTTAATTGTACCTCTAATGAGTACCACGATAACCCTGAACCTCAATCATCAGACACAGATGTCTCTCAATACAATGAGGTTAATTTAAACGAATAATGGGTCCCCGCAGGTGTCTCGTGGAACCCAAATTTCAACAACCTTTTGCTATATCCTTAACTGCAAATGACACCCTTTCTAAATCTAAGGACCACATGGGTAACCAGCCCCAAACAAGCGCCTACACTTCTAAATCTAAGGACCACATGGGTAACCAGCCCCAAGCAAGCGCCTATACTTCTAAATCTAAGGACCACATGGGTAACCAGCCCCAAACAAGCGCCTACACTTCTAAATCTAAGGACCACATGGGTAACCAGCCCCCAGCAACCGCCTATACTTCTAAATCTAAGGACCACATGGGTAACCAGCCCCAAGCAAGCGCCTACACTTCTAAATCTAATGACCACATGGGTAACCAGCCCCAAGCAAGCGCCTACACTTCTAAAACTAAAGACCACACGGGTATACCAGCCCCAAGCAAGCGTCTATACTTCTAAATCTAAAGACCACACGGGTAACCAGCCCCAAGCAAGCGTCTACTCTTCTAAATCCAAGGATCACATGGGTAATCAGCCCCAAGCAATAGTCCAAATTTCTAATCAATCTCAAATAAACACAAATGATGAAATCTTCGAAGTATCATGTATACCCAATAAAACATCATTACCAACAGTCCTCGTTCAAACGTCAGTATCTGACAAGCCATTAAGGTTTCTTGTCGATACCGGATCTTCCGTATGTCTTATCCAAAATTCTTCTATCCAGTCATACTCCCGCCTTAATCTGAAAGGTAACATAATTCAATTAAAAGGTATAAATAGTAACGAAAATACCATGGCCACTCTCGGTGACTTCGACTTAAATCTTATATTCGGCAGAGAATCGATTCCCTTTCCATTTCATATAATAGAACAAATAAACTTACCATACGATGGTACAATAGGAAATGATTTACTTACCCGTTACCATTGTTCTATTGACTATAACCGCCGAATACTGGACCTAGGTAAAAACAAATTAAAACTTACCTCTAGTGATCCAACTTACCTAATTCCGCCTCGATCCGAAATCACCGTAGAATGCTCAGTTCTTAACCCTGAACTGAAAGGAGGCCTTATCCTAGATCAACATTTAAACGAAACATTATTTATCGCCAACTGTTTAGTTAAAGTAAAGAACAATAACCGAATAAACCTAACAGTTCTTAATACTTCTGAAACACCTCTTACATTTAATTCTAATCTTCAACTTACCTTAAATCCAGTTGACTATGAAGCTTATCCATTACACTCGAGTAATAAGACGTGTTTAACAAGAACCAATGAAGTCCTCAACCTCCTACGCGTTTCACACCTTAATTCCGAAGAACGCGAATCCCTTTATGATACATGCTCCGTATATTCAGATGTATTTCACTTACCTGGTGATTCACTTACCTCAACGGATACTATCCAACACGAAATCCGTACTAATTCAGATCAGCCAATTAATGTTAAATCTTATCGATTCCCTGAAATACATAAACAAGAAGTAAATTTGCAAATCCAAAAAATGCTTGATCAAAAGATCATTGAGCCCTCCTTATCCCCTTGGTCTTCTATATATATATGATATATATGATAGTACCGAAGAAGATTGATGCTTCTGGTGAAAGGAAATGGCGTATCGTAATAGACTATAGAAAGCTTAACGATATAACCATTGGAGAAACCTACCCTATCCCTAATATCGTTGAAATCCACGACTAATTGGGAAAGTCTAAATACTTCTCGACCCTTGATCTTGCTTCAGGGTTTCATCAAATCAAGATGGCACCTCAGGACGCTTGCAAGACTGCATTTAGTGTTCCCCAGGACCATTTTCAGTTTTCTAGAATGCCCTTCGGTATCAAAAATGCCCCATCGACCTTCCAGAGGCTGATGAACAACGTCCTCACTGGTCTCCAAGGAGAAAGGTGTTTTGTGTACTTGGATGACATTGTTACTTACTCCTATGACCTCCAAAGCCATATCCAAAATCTTACTGCAATTTTCCAGAGACTCCGGTCATTTAACCTAAAACTACAACCCGATAAATGTGAATTCCTGCGAAAAGAAGTGGGTTATCTGGGTCATATCATTACCGAAAATGGGTTAAAACCCGATCCTAATAAAATCAAATGTGTTCAAGAATTTCCAATCCCTAAAAATCCTAAAGACATTAAATCCTTCTTAGGATTAATTTCCTATTATAGACGATTCATACCGGAATTCTCTAAAGTATCTAAACCCCTTACAAATCTTCTTAAGAAAGATGCCCCGTTTGTCTGGACAAACGAACAACAGCTAGCCTTCGAAAAACTCAAAAAAAAGCTCATTACCGCTCCAGTTCTTATATATCCAGATTTCACGAAGCCCTTTAACCTAACTTGTGATGCGTCTAACTATGCAATATCCGCCATTCTCTCTCAAGGCCCTGTAGGAAAGGATCACCCAATAGCCTATGCATCCAGAACCTTAAACAAATGCGAAACCAATTATAGCACAACCGAAAAGGAACTATTGGCTATAGTCTGGGGCGGTAAAACCTTCAGACCATATCTGTTTGGTCGTAAATTTATTATCGTAACCGATCACCGTCCTCTGAAATGGCTTTTCAACCATACTGATCCTAGCAGCAAAATGCAACGATGGCGACTGCAACTACAGGAATTCGAATACGAAATTACATACCGCAAAGGTAGGTTAAATTCAGCAGCTGATGCATTATCTCGCTATCCCGTTAACCCAATAACGGAAGACCAGCCAGAGGGCTGGTCTTCCGTTATTGGGTTTGAAACGCGTAGGAGGTGGGTGTGAAACGCGTAGGAGGTTGAGGACTTCATTGGTTCTTGTTAAACACGTCTTATTACTCGAGTGTAATGGATAAGCTTCATAGTCAACTGGATTTAAGGTAAGTTGAAGATTAGAATTAAATGTAAGAGGTGTTTCAGAAGTATTAAGAACTGTTAGGTTTATTCGGTTATTGTTCTTTACTTTAACTAAACAGTTGGCGATAAATAATGTTTCGTTTAAATGTTGATCTAGGATAAGGCCTTCTTTCAGTTCAGGGTTAAGAACTGAGCATTCTACGGTGATTTCGGATCGAGGCGGAATTAGGTAAGTTGGATCACTAGAGGTAAGTTTTAATTTGTTTTTACCTAGGTCCAGTATTCGGCGGTTAATGTCAATAGAACAATGGTAACGGGTAAGTAAATCATTTCCTATTATACCATCGTATGGTAAGTTTATTTGTTCTATTATATGAAATGGAAAGGGAATCGATTCTCTGCCGAATATAAGATTTAAGTCGAAGTCACCGAGAGTGGCCATGGTATTTTCGTTACTATTTATACCTTTTAATTGAATTATGTTACCTTTCAGATTAAGGCGGGAGTAGGACTGGATAGAAGAATTTTGGATAAGACATACGGAAGAACCGGTATCGACAAGAAACCTTAATGGCTTGTCAGATACTGACGTTTGAACGAGGACTGTTGGTAATGATGTTTTATTGGGTATACATGATACTTCGAAGATTTCATCATTTCATCATTTTTTCCCATTTCGAAGATTTCATCATCACCGCCAACAGCCGCCGCGTATGAAAACGCGGGACGCGCTAGCGGAGGGCGGTAGTCATAATTAGACTAGCATATAAATTGCTGAAAATCATTTAGAATTAAAATTAATACTATCTTAGACAATAATTGTAAAGATTAAGTCCGAGACGCCCAGGACTTTAATTGGCTGTGCCATAGCGGCTGGCACGTAAGATTTTGTTGCCTTTCATCGCAAGGCAACGGGTTTCAAATTTATTTTTCAAAATTATAATATAGCTGCTTATTTTATTAAATTCATTGGGCCATTTTGGATATAACCCACTTTCCAGTGTGCCCGGTGACGGCAATAGTCTTGCCCCCTATTACGTGGGACTAAAAATACTGGCAAATTGGGGCTGTGTAATACCCCTCTGCCTACTCCTTCGGGGATATATGCATGATATGTGTCTGTCTGTCTATATCCAACCTACAGATGGCTAACAGCAAATAAAAGTGGATCAGACTGCAAATTAAATTAAACTGCGTCTTCGAACACTTAAAATAAATTCCACACACACCAAAGCAGTCATCCATCATACAAAATCAGTTGGCTTTTAAGCACTCTAAATTGTTGAAATGAAATATATATTATTTTTATACTAGCGGAAGCCCGCGGCTTTGACCGCTTGACAAACTATATCCAAAAACTTTCCTCGAGACCTACTCTATCCATTGGTGAAAACCGCTTTTAAAGATCTAAGCTTCATAGGGACGGACAGACAGCGGATGCGACTTTGTTTAATGGGTTATGATTATGTACTAGATAGAATGTAACCATAAAAAAACGCGTACATTTTAAAAGTACAATTCGAAAAACGTGCATATCATGTTCAAACACCAATATAGCATATTCTTTTGAGTGCAAAACTTAGGCAAACGTTTGCGTTAGGATTGGAGCATTTCAGGCAGTTCTCAAATCCGTTCGTTTCATGCGAGATCACGCGCCGTTGCGTATCGCTCGCGGCTGTGATGTTCCAATAGGGTTGGCAAATATCGATGTCAGATCTATTGGCTAGTAGTGCATGTTGTCTTGTCGGTTTTAGTGAATTTCCACACAAACAGATGAAGTTTGATATAGTCAAGATTCTCTTAAGTATAGGTATTCAATCGACAACCACCAAATGTTTTTTTTATTTTTTATATTGGGTTCGTCAAATTGACGCCGCCCGCCTGGTGGTAAGTCGTGACGACGTCTAGCGATTGTGGGCCACTCTCACAGCGCACAATACTATAGAGAGTGGCCCGCAACTTGACGACCTACTGATGTACCTCTTCACGCTCCGCTTAAAGAACCCAGGGTTATATGTGGGAGCAAACACGTGCACAGGCAGGGCGTTCCAGGCCACTATCACTATTCTACCAAATGTGATTGTGATTTATTACTAATACTCAGCTTGTTCGCATATCTGTCCTTGAGTGTAGACTATATTAACCCATTGTATGGCCCGCAACTTGACGACCTACTGATGTGCCTCTTCACGCTCCGCTTAAAGAACCCAGGGTTATATGTGGGAGGAAACACGTGCACAGGCAGGGCGTTCCAGGCTATTATCACTATTCTACCAAATGTGATTGTGATTTATTACTAATACTCAGCTTGTTCGCATATCTGTCCTTGAGTGTAGACTATATTAACCCATTGTATGGCCCGCAACTTGACGACCTACTGATGTGCCTCTTCACGCTCCGCTTAAAGAACCCAGGGTTATATGTGGGAGGAAACACGTGCACAGGCAGGGCGTTCCAGGCCACTATCACTATTCTACCAAATGTGATTGTGATTTATTACTAATACTCAGCTTGTTCGCATATCTGTCCTTGAGTGTAGACTATATTAACCCATTGTAGACTAGTGGTACCATACGGGATCATTTTTTCGAGCGTTTTTTGGCCTTTTAAAACACAGTTAAAACAGAGACAGTATTCTGTGCAAACGTGTAACTACTACGTAAATCTGTCAGTCAATGTTGTTCAGTCTCTCGTGCAGGCTAACAGTTTTATCAACTTCTTTTATTATTAAGAAATCGACGCATACTAGATTTTCATTCATTATTTTATTGTGCTAAAATTCCAAATACAATATACCTGTTTCAACAAGCAAAAATAAGTGTCAACCCTAAATCTGAACCAATGTTTTATGGTGCACACACTTTTAACGTTAACGGTTTTTTGTTAGATGTTGGATTTTTGGTAAGCTTACACTCTATTTTAGTCAACAGTCGGATAAAACATTCGCCTAACCGAGTAAAATGAAGATTAGAAAAGAATAAAAAATAACGATTAGATTATATAAATTTTCACAAACAAAATCTTGCGTAATTGCCTAGAAGAAATATTGATGATTATGAACAATTCGGCTCCTTGATAAAAACAACCTATTAATATGTTAATTTATACAAATTCATTCAACCAAGTAAATGAGGGCTTAAATACCTTTGTGTAAGTGTTTGGTTTAAGGTTACTTAGTTATTATTTATTAGTTAACATAAGACTGAAGTCAAATTCATAATCTCTTATTTTAACTTAATCTTAAATGTACCGACATTTTCTTTTTACAATTTTATAACACGTAGAGGACTATACAGTTTTATAGGTTTCCACGACATGACTTTGTACATATACTTTTACTGCCATTTTTATTTTAGTGTTACTGCCCAAAATATTATCCCGACCAATGGCGAGTTTCACATTGAAATCCCATACCAAGTGACCCCTATAATGGACCCGCTTACGATGTCGTAAAAAGGTGATCAGATCTTTCTTTTTCAATATTTTTTGGCTCACAGCCTTGCCCGGTAATAAAGTTGGTGATATTAATTATAAGTTTGTTTTTATTTGTTTAGTTTTATATATACTGTTTGAAGGATTAAAGATCTTTATTCACTACCTAATCAATAATGGTTAAGTTTCGTGTTCGACAAAGTGACAAATAGTCTTTCTTAAACGTGATGGAAAACATTTATTTTCAGTCAAATCTTATTTGTTAAATGTAACATGCGCAATCTCTCGGCGGCTATACTATAGGTCATTAGATAATTATCATATTTGAATTTATCCAGAAATTAAAGTTCAATTTAAAACCATTAATTTTTAAAGTGGACAAACACTAATAGAGTCTCTGAAGATAAAACGATCTTATTACGTTTTCAGTATTTGTCGAAGTGTTTCAAACTGACAAGGTTTGTTTTAATCAGAAATAAGTTTTGTTGATGGCACAACTTTAGCGGGACAAATAAACAGAATCGAAGGCAAATATTGAATAACTTTGATTTGTTTTCGAAAATAAATAAACAGCTTTCAGTGATGTTTCCTTTTACCTATTAAGTATATATTTGTACTTCAATCTAGAAAATCTAACTACAGCTGTTGCAGCTGCTTACCATTAGATAAGCATCCTTCTTCATTCGCTAGAAAGATATCTGTATATTCCTCCTGTAGAATGCTTTCGTTTGAAGCGAGTGAAAGAACTTTTGAAACTTTGAACTTTTTAGAGAATACGAGCATATTATCAGCACCACGTACTACGTTGGATATTGTTTTAAAATAAATATAATTCACGAACAAGATCTGTAAACTTCGAATGATTTTTAATTTTAAAACCATTGAATCGCAAATTCGATAATAATGTCACACTTGAAACAAGTTAGTATCCGAGGATCAGTAGGTACTCAAACAAATAAAACAATATCAGTGTAAAGATTTATCTGTGAAATTTCTCACGGGAGCGAACAGTGTTGTAATTTGATTATAAATTCATTAACCCACCCGCGGCGGGCCTTGGGGAATAATTTAGTGCAATTCACACGGCCCAACACCTCGGGCCAGCGATATTTTTAACCAGCTTTCGGATAAGTGTGGAACGGTTGAACGAAGAACCTATTAGTATGACTTATAGTGGTGAATAAAATTAAAGGAGTCCACTGAATTGTGAAATGAAGTAAGAAATATAAGGTAGCGCAGGTCTGGGGTAAGGTTTACATTGGTGTGAATTTATTGCTTGTATTGCTGGACTCTTCAATTAGTATCGAGTGTTACCGGCCTGCCTGCATACAACAAGACCCATCGCTTTTCACTAGGTGGCTTATGTATCTACAGCTGCAGTTAACAGAAATGGCCTGATTATGATAACTGGACTAGGTCCTAATTGACGCTATTAACATCTCCGGAGCCCAAGTCATCCTCAGCTGCAAGCGGTGCACCTGCTTACTGACGTAGGAGGTGTGGCGGAAATTACTTCTCCTATAAAGGATATATAAAGCCTAAAATATAAAACTTATAAATACTTAGCACACTATGAGTGACCAAAGCAAAGTCTATTTTTCCTCTCTGCATTAATTTTATGTCTTGTTATAATGGTAAACTTAAGTCAGTTATTTTCTATCACACACAATTGACGTTTGGTTTGCGCAATTACCACACTACTCCGATTCCGGGGTTGTCGGCTACGCGAGTGCAAAAATACCTAAGGAAATACATAAACGCGATCCAATGCGTTCGCAACCCGTGTTGTATTTTTATTTTATTCGAAGTACAGTAGCAGATTATTGGCAAACACAGTACGAGCAAGCGCATCCAGTATATTTGAATATCTGCAACCTTCCGTATCGACACTCGCCATTCGCCACAGTGCAATCATCAAATATTTGCATTCCACTGAAAAAGTAATACGATTATTAATTTACTGTCGATTCATCGGTTGCTGGTTCGATTCCGTTCAATAAACGCGACGTGGCCGCAGATAGGTATGCAAAACTGGGGAATTTAGTTTGTGATTTTAAATGAAAAATATTTTGTAAGTATTTAAAAGATTTTGAATTTATTTATTTATTTATTTAATAAGTACATATAAGTTCTTATAATTTAATACTATGTCCCACAAAACTGTTTTCACAGTTTGTCTGTGGGAACGTGCTGTTACAAAAAATTAATACAATTCTAAATATTAACCTGTCAAACCACGCAAAAAATTAAAAAAAAAATGGAGCACGGGCGGGTGATGGGCGGGTGATGACATCGTGACGTTGTCTTACTATCTTGTAGAAAAAAAGGAATTACTCTACAACCAAACCATATTTTACGATTCTGTAAACGGCAATAGGTTTATTGATATATATTTGATGATCAAGCCCCAAAAAATGAATAATAATGCAAACAAATTCTGATAGTCCAAAATTTGGAAACCACGTTGTTAGATAAATTTCAAGAATTCAAATGAATTTCAAGAAAATTCAAATGAATTTCAAAGAACAAGGACCTATGCTATCGAATAACGTAAATAATTTGATAAAAGACCTCAAGATGTTTATAATAACACCACATAAAACTCGACCCGTTAACAAGTAATTACTAAAATTTAATTAACAATAAATACAATATTATACTACATTAGCTTAATTGTGTCCGTCCGTCTGTCTGTCCGCCTGTACTCTTAAACCAACCCCAGAATGTTTACTTGTATTAAAAGAAATTTACCTACCTGCAGACTTTTGATTTATTTTACACATTTTGTTGATTACCAAACATAAATAAAATAGAAAATATATATTATACTAGTGGTTCTGTGAACAGTAGACCTCGCGTTCCCCCCATTTCTTCCTCATTTCCCCCCCAATCGAAAAATCCTTTCAACAAAAGTTGCGCCTTGCAACAAAGAACACTTGTGCCAAATTTCATGAAAATCGGCTGAAAAATGCATTTTCCCCCATTTTCCCCCCAATCGAAAAATCCCTTTGACAAAAGTTGCGCCTTGCAACAAAGAACACTTGTGCCAAATTTCATGAAAATCGGCTGAAAAATGCGGCCTGTAGACCGGAACTGACACACATACCAACAACGCCAAATCGGCCAGTCCTCGAGTTAAAACTGAGACGTTTCGCGCGCTCGGTCAATTATTGAACTGAGCGTTTCAAGCGATCGTTCCTCTGTAGATCGATCGAGGCCAGGAACGCCCTGGGACGTATTTCCTTCTACTTACAACCCAGGGTTCTTCAAGCGGAGTGTTAAGAGGCACATCACTAGGTCGCCAAGTTGAGGGCCACTCTTAATAGTACATATTGCGTACTGTGAGAGTCGCCCACAATCGCCAGATGTCGCAACAGCTTTCCATCAGGCGGGCGGCGTCAATTTGGCGACCTAATATAAAAAACATAGCTATATTATGTATAAAAATGTATACTATAGGAGGACATAACAGATAACTGACCTATAATTACAAGTAGGAATTTTTTTTTACACAAACGGTAAAAGTAGTAAATGTCTCGGAATCCTTAGTTAAAACCTAATCTTATGCGGAACCCTACATCCACTTGTCCGGTTTTTTTTAAGTTTACAAACTCCCTTACAAATTTTTGTGGATAACTCAAATATTTTTGTCGTTTCGGGGATCAAATAAGGTAAGACGCTACGACAAGATTAAGGTGTGTAAGGCTTAAAATTATCATACTGGCTAGCTTTCAAAAGATTAATAATACAATCTCTCATACTTAGTATCGTACTATTTAGCTTTCTAGACTTCCTATTTCAAGCCAACATTTGAACAAGTTTGCGGTAAGTGCGCTTCGGATGCTGTCCCTTGAAATCAACTACTATAAACTCATATTACCTACAGTTGGCTTGCTATCCGCGAGTGCAATTTCATTATTAGATTCATACCTTTAGATGTATATGTCTAAGTGCTATGGAATTTCTTATTCATCTTCTGGTTATTGAAGAGTATTCGAGTATGATAGTATTTATTAAGTGGAACATGGTTATGCTCAGGGGCTCAATTCACTTCCTTAGGCTGAAGTCATCTCAGCCTAACCCCTTTTAGTACTGTAACTGTTCACTTACAGGTTGGGTTTTCGGAATACTTGACACGATTCAAGTGCAAGAACAACCCAGCGTGCTCATGCGATCCCAGCAAAGTGGAGGACGTACCACACCTGATCACAGAATGCCCTCAATTCGACAGGCTCCGGCTGAATGTCGAACATAAGCTAAATACCAGAATGGTGTCAGATAATCTGAGCCAGATATTAGCAGGTAGAGAAGGAAATGTGTTTTAGAGTATTGCACACGAATAGTAAAAATAGTCAATAAAAAGAACAAATAGATAAATTTATGAAGACATTAAATAATACAATTAAATTAATAGCCATAGATATAACACAATGTAACTAAACAAATAAGTAAGTATGTGGCGATGCATAGTGTTACACCCAGACCGGCAAGGAAGCAGGTGTACTGGTGGTCGCCGGAGATTGCACAGCTGCGTGCAGCATGCATCTCCACCCGCCGCCAGTACACCAGGTTTCGCCGGAGGCATCGCCGCCCAGACGACAAGGCAGCCCGAGAGGCGGAGCTTTATCAGGCATACAGGGAGGCTAAAGGCAATCTCCAGGAGACGATAAAGTGGGCCAAGACGGCGGCCCGCGAGGAACTCCTGGAGACCTTGCAGCAGAACCCATGGGGGCGCCCGTACCTACAGGTCAGGGAGAAACTCCGACCTAGGGCGCCCCCACTGACCCAGAGTCTCCAGCCGCAGCAGCTGGAGTGGGTCATGGGCTCCCTGTTTCCGACGAGCGCGGAGGAGCACGTCCCTCCGCGCATGGCTCCGTCTCTGCCCGACGCGGATAGCACCAGCGAAGACGACGTACCCGAAGTCAGGGTGGGGGAGCTAGGTGCGGCAGTACTCCGGCATTCCTGGCCGTGCATGAGTCCTGGCCTTCGAGGAACTCGGGCCTCGACTGAGGGGGCTCTTCAGCGTATGCCTCGAAAGGGGCCAGTTTCCCAAGGTGTGGAGGACAGGGAAACTGGTCCTGATCCATAACGCGGGGCGGCCGCTGGACTCACCGTCCGGAAACCGGCCGATCGTGTTGCTCGACGAGGTGTGTAAGCTCTTTGAGCGAATTATCGCGGAACGCCTCGTCGAGCATCTCACGAGTGTGGGGCCAGACCTGGCGGATAACCAGTTCGGTTTCCGTCGGGGACGCTCCACCGTGAGCGCGATCATGCGCGTGAAGAGCCTGACGGAGGAAGCAGTCTCGCAGGGCATGGTGGTGGTGGCGGTGTCTCTTGACATCGCCAACGCGTTCAACACGTTGCCATGGAGCTGCGTTAGGGAGGCGCTCGTGTATCACGAAACGCCTTTCTACCTCCGTCGTATTGTCGGGGCTTATCTCTCGGAGAGGGCCATAGCTTTCCCCAGCTGGCTCGGGTCAGCTCGGCGAGATGTCATTGTGTCGTGCGGTGTTCCGCAGGGGTCGGTCCTGGGGCCGCTTCTGTGGAACATCGGCTACGACTGGGTGCTGTGGGGTGCGTTGCCTAGGGGCGTCGGCATAACGTGCTACGCCGACGATACCCTCGTCACGGCGCGGGGTGCAACGTACCAGGAGGCAGCACTCAAGGTCACGACGGGTGTTGCTCGATTCGTGGGTCGGATACGGCAGCTGGGACTGGAGGTGGCCTTGCACAAGTCCGAGGTTCTGTGTTTTCACAGAACTCGGAACGGTCCACCCGAAGGTTCCAGCATAAATGTTGGAGGCGTTAGCATCGAAATCAAGCCCTCGATGAAGTACCTAGGGAACCGTACTTGATAGCCGATGGAACTTCGGACCACATTTCCGAAGTTTGGTCCCCAAGGTGACGCAGGCATCGGTCGCGCTGTCGCGACTGATGCCCAACCTAAAGGGACCCAACGCTTCCTGCAGGAGACTGTACCTGGGGGTCGTGCGGAGTATGGCCCTATACGGGGCTCCCGTATGGGCGGATAGGTTGGCGGTCAAGGGGAACGTGACTCTGTTAAACAGACCACTTCGAACCTTGGCCGTCAGAACCATACGGGGGTACCGCACGATCTCCGGAGAGGCTGCATGTCTCCTAGCCGGGACCCCTCCATGGGACCTGGAAGCGAGAGCCCTTGCGTCATTGTTCCAATGGCGCAAGGAGGTGCTGGAGTGGGACCACAGGCCTGCGTCTCGAGAAATCGAGGACCAGCGGTCTCAACTCCGCCAGGATCTCATGGAATCATGGAGGGTGCGACTTGAGCAACCCAAGTGGGGTACCACCATCATCGCGGCGGTGAGACCGATCATGGACGATTGGCTGCAGAGGCAGCATGGTGACCTCACTTACCGTGCGACGCAGATCGTTGCCGGACATGGATGCTTCGGTAGCTATCTGTTTCGCATGCATCGTGAGGTCACACCCCGGTGTCAACACTGCGAGGTTTCCGACGACGACACCGCACTCCACACGTTGGTGGAGTGCTCAGCGTGGGCGAGTCAGCGCCGGGACCTCGTAGTGGGTCTGGGCGTGGATACCCTCTCGCTGGGGACCATGCTTCAAGCCATGGTATCCAGCGGGAGTAGGTGGAACGCGGCCGTGTCCTTCTGCGAGTAAGTTATGCTCGCGAAGGAGGCGGCCGGGAGGGAGAGGGAGCGTACCCTCCCCGCCGAGTTCCGTAGTCGGCGGCCAGGGCGCCCCAGACTCCGCGAATACGCCCAAGACTATCGACCTCCATGATCGGGGCCTGAGGACGGCGAGATCGCCACCCGCCGTGGGATAAAACCCTACCCCAACGACGCGGGATTCTCGTCCCGACCAAACACCTGCAGAGACCACAGAGGTGGTCAAAGTCCGCCGGCCGCCACTGGACATACCCTCTGCTAGTAACCAAAGACGCCCGGCAACGGACGTTAGAGCGGCCCCGGCCTCAAACCGCGGAAATAAAAAAAAAATAAAAAAACATTCGTGCACTTCTAGGCGTTTCGGCTTCGGGGCATATTCACTTTTATCCCAATAATGTGTTCCAGTGGGAATAGGTAACGATACAACTATACAATGCTGTCAAGTTAAACCAACTCCGCGAACTGAACCTGTGACCACATTATGTCTGACGGCAAACAATACACACATTTTATTATTATAGCATCCCACTATAATGTTTGTTGGAATGCAGCCAATGTCAATGTAAACATCGATTGAATGTAATAATGCCTTATGATATTACCAGTGTTACCATTAAAAATTATGCGAATATCTGTCGGAATTATAAATTTCACGCCTTTATCCCTGAGGGGGTAGGCAGAGAGACACTCTAATTTTGGCAGTAGTTTTGATAATTCCATGTAATAAGTGGTAAGAGTCCTAATTTGATATTTTTACGCGTAGGTCCCGTTTCATAAAATACAGGATGCTAAGACCTGTATCAAAATTTTCGAAGTCCGTCTGACAAATGGACAAGGCTCCGGCAAATTATCCAAAGTGGTCGAAAGGCGAAGGCTTCTGTACCAAAAAGAAAAAAATCGCGTTTGTTGTATGGGAGCCCACTTAAATATTGATTGTATTCTGTTTTTTAGTATTTGTTGTTATAGAGGCAACAGAAATACATCATCTGCGAAAATTTCAAATTTCTAACTCAACTAAAAACATCATAATAAGGGAAAATTTGACGAAAGCGAGGAAGAGGTAGACTAAGGAAAATGTATATAGACCAAGTCAAAGAAACAATACAAGTTGGGTCGTATCAGGAGGCAAAGGATTTGGCGGAAAGAAGAAATCAGTGGTGGTTACTCCACCGACAAGAGCGAGGCTTTTAAATTAAACAAATCTAAAATGGCGATAGACTCTCCTCCCATATGTGGGAGCAACAATGAAACAGACGAAATTTGGGCGTATTACACGACTGTCTACCTTTTCGGGTATAAAGTAGTGATTTTGTGTGTCAGATACATATGTATCTTGGTTGGTTTATACTTCTGTGAACGAAATGTTACCGTTTAAAAATGTATTTAAAAACTTAAAGAAATATTTGAATTCAAAATAGGTACAGGTGTACGTGAACGTATATGTGACCTCTTTTACACACACATGTGTTGTACACACAGCTAAAACAATAATTTTTACTCTACTTTTCGTGGTCACTTACACAAATGTAAAGCTTCGCTTTTCCCTGGCGAACTGTACCTACCTACTCTACTCAAACAATATTGATATTTTCGAAATATCCCAAAACTTCTTTAATATAAACTGTGACTAATTTCATTGGAAAATTGAATAGATAAAGCGAAAAATCCTCGAGGAATTTCCTCTGTCTATTCAACACACACACATATCACGCCTAATACCCCTAGGTAGTATCCCCGGGGTAGGCTGAGGTGCATTACACACCCACAATTTGCCAGTTAGTTGGTCTCACTTATAGGGGGCAAGCCTATTGCAGTCACCGGGCACATTTATGGTTATGTCCAAAATGGCCGAATGAATTTAATTAAAAGTAGCAGCTATATAGTATTTAAAAAAAAAAAGGAAACCCGTTGTCTAGCGATGAAATGTTGATGAAAGGCAACAAAATCTTACGTGCCAGCCGCTATGGCACAGCCATTTAAAGTTCTGGGCGTCTCGGACTGTCTGTATCTATTCAAATCAGTAGATATTAAGCAATACTGAATGTAAATAACATTGTTCGGTGTATATGATATACTATTTATGAGCAACTTACGTACGCTATTGTCGTTTTCATCTCACCCGCCTCAGTTTATTGCAGAGACTATAAAAATGCATCGAACATTGCAATTGTATTGTATAACCGTGGTTTATACTCTTCTTATTATGACAGACCGTTGCCAATTTCATAGATAACAACTGTTAAAAATATAACATTGTGTCTAAAGATTTAAGTGGAAAATTATTAGCAATTTAAATGAAGTTGTTCATTTAAATTGCATGTAGTATGATGTCGTGATTAACTCGTGGTGTAAAACTTTCTCAAATCAATACAAAAAAAAAGTCAATTCGGATTAGTGTTCTTGAGATAGCACGTTCAACTGCCTAAATTTGTATAAGTACTTAATTTCGTTCTCGGTCCCAATTCCCACAAAACTTATAATAGGAATAAAAATGCCTATGGTTCATTCTGGAGCTATATCGGTTCAGCAGTTATCGCCTGGAAGAGAAACACACCTTTATCCAATCTTCCATCTATACAAATTCTCGCGTGTTTAATATAACTAGAATGTAAAATTAGGAGTTTCTGGTTCAGGAATGTGCATGTATATTAGTATCATCGGTTTCTTGTCAGCTCAAAGTAAGACAAGTGAGGCTGAGAAACTCACCCGCATACAAATAGTTTACAAATGGCACGTTGTGTCGTCACGCGGCTGCAGCGCTCTGACTTGTCGGATATAAGTTATAGATGGCGCTATAGACGCTACGTGATACAGGAGCATGCTCTTAGTCGAAAAGTTTGATAAAACTTTATATTATTTGCTAAATGGGACCAAATAGTTGTCGGAATGGGACCATATCGAAATAGTAGCCATATCGAACCAGCCATATCGAACCATATCGAAATAGCAATTCGGAATAGTAGCCTTCATTTAAAAAAAAAATCGGTTCACCAGAGATATGAGGTAACAAACAAAAAAATAAATTCATGATTCTGTTTTGACTTTATAAAATTGTTAAAGCAAGACTTGAGACGTCAAGAGAGCAAGAATATTATGCTTATTTCCTTTTATACCTCTTTAGGGCGACGACTAATTGAAAAATTATTCCATAAATCAAGTTGGTAGATAGGTATCCCTAATCGATAAAACTTTGAGAATATAAATAAATGTTTATTATTTTTTAATTCATCATTCTACCAATACCTTTAGGTACAGTTTACAACCAAGACGAAAAATAATAATTAAAAGATAAATACAGCTATATTCTATGTATGAATGTAGCTGAGACTCATAGGTACACAGTGACTTCAAATCCGCATGAGAGTAAAATAAAAGTAGAGTAAAAGAAATAAAAAAAGGTTTTAATCCTATTTAGCGTAGTCTACGAGGCGTCTGCGGAGTCTAAAGTCAGGTGCGATGTAAAAGAAAACTCATTACTTCTTATTCACCGTTGACGTAGGATAGTGCAAGTATTTCGAATGTCGATACTCGATAAAATATCTTGATGGTTTCCAGTTTATTCTACTTACAAACGATAGTAAAATAATATAATATGTACCGATATTATTAATAGTTTTTTTTAATATGTTTTTAACTAAACTACCTATACTAGTCGATCAATCATCACCAGATAGAAGTGAGTCTCATATTTCTGACATGCGATTAAGTGGCCTAACCCAACACGATTGCCCAAGTGTTTGTTTATCTGTTTCATCTATTAGATTCAAATAGTGATGGGTCATCTCTTATAATCACCGTACATTGTCATATAAATTAGAAGTCAAAACAAGACGATTCACAATCCTAAATTACACTTATTTAGCTGACACTAACAATAATATAATATGTGTTCACTGAATACAAAATATCAGCTCAGTGGTTTATGTGTTTAAGTGAGTAGGTTATTTTCTTTTTACACTTATTACACTTATTACACTTTAAACAATGAAAAATTTTGTATCGATATAATTATGTTCCCATCTCTTGTTAAGGGGTTACAGCAATAAATTTAAAAGTAACACATTAGTATGCCAGCGCCGTTTCGTCGTCTACACATTGAATGGGACAAAGCAAGATGTATTGTAGCTACATATGAGCAGCATTACTAGGATGGCGTGTTTCCGACATAAATCGATGGGTAATAGCTATTTCGGTTTCAAAGATAGTAGGAACTACAATCTGTTTGATAATATCTAAAAATAAAACAATGAAAGCAAACTGGTAAAATACTTTGAAAACACCTAAATACAATTATAGATGTACCTAGTAAATACTAACGATGAAGAACATAAAGATAGGACAGTATAATGTATATCATTGGGCATAACTCCGTTTTATAAATTACACGCTTGACAGACTCCATATTTACCTCACGTGGAGCGTGAAAATTCTGAAATGTAAGAAAATATATCCAAATCAGATTTATACGCGAGCCTAATGCCGTTGGCGTATTCAGGTGATTTTGGGATGCGGTCTACAGCAGAATAATTTACTTACGACCCTAGAGAGATGTCTACTGGACATTGAATCAAAAAGAGAGATTCATTTTCTAGATACGTTTGAGTCAAATCTTATGGAGAATTTTCTACTAAATTCAACTACGGCAGGTAAAGTAAATTCGAAATATTCAATTTCCAGTTTTACTAGACAACATATTTTTTTGTGAAACTATTATAATATTGTTTTATGTCGAAAAAAAGTGGAACACAAAAAATCTCCATGAGCAGAACATGCTTGAAACAACCTTTAAATTTGCTAATCTTTGGGATTTGTCAGCAATTTAATAACCTGGAAAGAATTAATGGACTTTTCAAACCTACGTTTCTGAAGGCTAGATGAGAGGAATATAAACTTCGGTATAGTTTATAAGAATACAAATAAAATTGCTGAAATCAATGGAAGGTTTTTCCATGTCTGTGCCTCCTCAAATTCGAAAGAGTTTGTACGTACGTATGTACAAGGTGTCTCAAAAGAAAGTTTATATTTATTAAGCTTACTGCGTGAGCGCAACGCATCCGAGGGGCGCGGGGGTTATAGAAATCGGTAGCGTGGCTCTTGGGAATTCAGTCGCTATGGAGCGTTTCTCAGGAGCAGACCGCGCGTTGTGCGTGTGAGAATTTTACAAAAACAGTGTTTCGGCGACTGTAGCGCGTAGAAGATTCCGCAGTATTCGAGGTTTTCATCACTTAAATGATGCGCCAAGCATTCCTCTTATAAGAAAATGGATTAAAAAGTTTGAAGAGACCGGTACAACGCTTGAAAAACCAAAATCCGGACGACCAAGGTCATCAAGAACGGCAGAAAACGTGGAGGTTGTTAATCAGTCTGTTCGTGACGATCCGAACCTTTCAATTCGGAAGCGCGCAAGTGCTTTAAATGTGCATAGATCATCATTGCAACGTATTTTACACAACGATCTAAAGCTGCACCCCTACAAAATTCAATTGGTGCAAGAATTAAAGCCCCAAGATGCCAGTCAGAGGCTTGCCTTCGCAAATCAGGCAATTGAGTGCTTTTCAACGTTTACCAACATCTTGTTCTCAGATGAAGCTCATTTTCATCTTAATGGGCACGTAAATAAGCAGTATTGCCGCTACTGGAGTGCAACAAATCCGAAACGCAAGCATCAGAAACCCCTTCATTCGCCAAAAGTGACCGTATGGGCTGCGATGTCGGCGCGAGGAATTATTGGCCCTTACTTTTTTGAAGACGAAAGGGGTTGTGTCGTTACAGTAAATTCAGAGCGTCATGTGGAGATGTTAGACGACTTCTTGGTGCCTGAACTGCAAAACTTTCGTGGCTATAACCAAAGAACATGGTTTCAGCAGGATGGAGCAACGTCACACACCTCCAATACGTCTCTGCCACGAGTACGTGAAATTTTCTCTAGCAAATTGATCTCCAGGAGAGGTGACATAAACTGGCCTCCACGCAGTCCTGATTTAACACCTGTGGACTTTTTTCTGTGGGGGTATTTTAAATCTAAAGTTTACCCCAGTAAGGCGACTTCCCTGGCACATTTAAAAGAAAATATCCGTCATGAAATGGCAGCTATAACTAAGTCCACCTGCCGAGCCGTCATGAACAAGTTTATTGTTCGCTTAAATGAGTGCCGCAAACGCGAGGGTCTACATTTGGACGATATTATTTTTAAGAAATAAATTCCCACATTGTATATTTTAATAATTAATATATACATATAATATAAACATACATACATAATAATAAACTTTTGTTCCATACACTGCCTACTCTTTTTTTATCGATCCTCTAAATATAAACTTTCTTCTGAGACACCTTGTATAACATTTTGTACAAAGTGGCTAAACAATTGCGATCTGTAGTGGCAATCATATTGGATTCACTAGCTCTTTAAGAATACAACTAACCGACATTGTAAAGTGTTTGGGAAACCCTTTACGGATATACATAATTGAGATTTAGCAAACGTGCAACAAGATTCATTGTCAGAATCTTCAGGCACATCCTCCTGAAGCGTATTTTTTAGAGTTCCGAACTCAAATGATAAAACGGGAACCCTTTTACTGAGACTTCACTGTTTGTCCGTCCGTCCATCCGTGCGTCTATCTCTAGTCTGTATCTCGTGATCCGTAATAGTTAGAAAGTTGAATTGATTGTTGAAGTTGAAGATGTATTTATATATAATACTCTATAACAACAAATACTAAAAAACAGAATTTTATAAATATTTAAGGTGGTTCCCATACACAAAACGTGATCTTTTGCCATTTTGGTACGTAAGCCTTTGTGCACAAGTCCGATTCGCACTTTCCGGTTTTTTCCCCTATTACTTTAGTAACATCACTTTATGATATTCGAATATACTTTTATATTATTCATGATGATAATATGTCGTACATTAGCCGGTTTTCGTATCTCATATTGTTGTTCATTTTTTCCTCCGCCTTTTCGTCAACTTGCTTCATTATTCATTTATTTGTTGCATTCGTAATATTTTCGAATAGATGGGTGAACTCCCTTTCTGTAAAACGGGTGGTGCAACGTGACTGTACTTTATCTACACACCGTGAAAGTACCACCGTTTAAAAACAATATATTTCGGATTCAGTTTCGACAACAGAACCTTCTGGAAATATTACTTTGAAAAACAAACACATTTTTTTTACAAAAAAACTTAAAATGAATGTAGTTTTTTTAATCTTCTTTAAATTACTCATATAATTATTTTGATATTCAGAAATTATTTTCATACTTTCTCATCTAGTAATGCTTTTATTTCTTATACAGATTAAGTAACACAGTTTACTTAGTATTCTAACTCACTTACGTAACTTATTGTAAATATGGGCATAACTATAGCTTGTCGTTTTTACCATATAATTGAATAAAATCTCCCCAGTAACTCCTGAAATTTGAAATTGGGAAAATATTTTTACAATAAATCATTCCAGTTAACTTGCAATAATATTAGTATTATATTATGTGCATGCATAAGCAAAGGTGAAACATAAACATTCTCTATCTTATTTTATTCTGAGTAAGGTTATAAACAAACTCAACAGAAAACAAGAAAAACTATAAAGTAGAACACATCAAAACACGCTAAAATTATTACTACGCTGTTCCATACAAAGTAGAACAGAATCTACGTCTTTATGACAGTATATATGAGACATCATGGTTTTTAGTTCTGTGACAATGAAATACGACTGCACCAGTTTAAGTATCCTTACGTAAAAATTCAAGAAAGTGAATGGCTCTATAACCTTCACATTATTGTGGAATATTTTTGAAATGCTTTGTAGTTATAAATGCTTTTTGCAGTTACTTAACAAAAATAGCCCAATGATTTGATTTGGAATAGGCAAAGGCGTTTAACTCAGTCACATTTTGCACTGTTGGTTCCATAAGAGAGGGTGCGAGCCTATTGTCTTTTTCAGCTCTTTAGGTAATTGACTAAAGTCTTGTTCGTTACCTTAATATTGAAATTCCAGCCCATTATTAATTATATTAAAATAATAAATTTTCCAAAAGGGTATTTATTACCATGGCAATACACAATTTAATTTATTATTTTATAACAAACAACATTCCAACTTAGTGAAAGATAATCTGATCCTTATTTTGCGAAACTTCGTTTACTAAAACATCTCAAGCTTATTTCATCTCAAAATTAAAAAGCCCCGTATTTTTTTACATCTTAATATCACTTTATTAACAAATTTTGAATAAAATTTTACAAACCCCGAAGATTAATTAGAAACTGTTCTTACAAATGAAGAAATAGCCGTTAAGTAAGTAAATGTGGTGTATCCAAGTAAACAGTCATTTACTTCAGACAGTTTAAATATATGTAAAACTTTTCATCGCGGTCTCTCAACTTGGAGCCTGTGACCCGATTCAGCTTGTCTCCTGACCCTTGCTCGGCATTATACAAATCCTCCTTACATCCACTCTCTGTATTTATTTGCGTGTCTTGACCTACAATTTTATTCGGTATCTTAGGGGTAACTTAGTGTATGTACATAAATTTGAGTACAAGCCGCCGCTTCGCTAGAAATGCGAATGGAGCTAAGGAACTGAATCTGGAGTTCATTTTGAATTTTACCTTTTTAAATTTCATGAATGTAAAATGTCATTTGAGAATGCTACAATTGTGTAACACCTAAGCATATCATTGATAAGATCTCTTAAGCAGTTTACAACTGAACTTTTTATTTTTTGTAAGTTTTATTAATCTCTTCTTTGTTTAATTTATGGTTGTCTTTAGCCTGGCGTTGGCAAAGTGGTTATTTTGCCTATCAACCTCTGACAAAACGTGAAAGTTTACATGAACAAGTAATTTATCATTGCAAGCGCTAACTACATCAATTAACATGAGGATGAGTATTGCACTATTACAAACTACGGAACATTGTACTCATGGGACGTGCCGACTTGTAATTAATTGACAATTATGTTCGGCATTTATGCGAACTACTAATTATAGCTTTGTTCTGCATTGCATCACAGATGAAGCTACCCTTAGCACAAGTGATTTTTAATCGTTTACCAATTCCATTCTGTAATTGTAAATCTAAATGTAAAATATATTTTTAATTACGTAGCAACTTTATAAGTCTAGTTGTTGAGTTCGGGATGAACATTTTTAAACTTTTCTTACGTCATAATTTTATCAATCAAAAAAATTTTTTTGCGTATTCATTAGCAAAAATCCCACGACTTCTATTGAGTTCTTCAAAGCATACTGGTAAAATGCGTATTTTTGATTACCGAACCGTAATAAAAGTTTTTGTGTGTGTCCTAATTACCTCATTAGACTATTAAGTTTTCATCTTTCTAAGCAATATAAGTAGGTACTTGTATAACTATGTGGTTGCGCTAGACATAGGCAAAGCACACAACGATAAATACCTTCAATGCCGTAGATTGTAATTATAGGGCCTTAATTGATTTGCTTTGTATGTGGATTACCAATTAATTAGAGCATAATGCCAGACAAGAGTATCAGGTCTGACGTTGTATATATGTACATATTATTTGTAGCAATGTGATAATTTAATAATGTCTTAAGTAACCGTAGAAATGTGCGCCTTTGGCATGGCAGTGTTCAGGCTGGAAGGTGAAGATTTTAAGTTTTGCGGCAATTTTACCATTAGGACTGATAATCTAAATACATAGAAAAGACGAAATTTACTACAGTAACTAAGTTTATAAATAGAAATGATGAAAAGTATCCTAAAAAACCAAACTGAATCAATTGGAATACCTGATCAAATAACCTAAAATGTCGACTTCGAGTCGTCTAAGTTGGTGGAGAGCCTTATATAAAACCCATAGTAATGATATATGTATTATAATAATAGCAATACCTATATTTGCAAGTAAGACAGTGCCAGCTGATGAACTTCCGACAACTATTGCTATATTGCACCGGAAATCATCGATGTTGGCTACTGTGGTTCATTCGCGGACCTTCGTTTTCATCTTAAAACACTCAAACGCTAATATCGCTGAGTGACGCTCATCAGTTGCACTTGCAATTTAATTTTTTACCGCATAACCGTCGTCGTGACAATTTTCGAGTCGCTTACTTTTACCTATTTTGACTTGATCGTGTTAATCCTCGTACTCGTCAACGACTCCGTAGAAGCTACTGCCGGCCGGCTTGGAAGATCCTCGAGCCACGTCCAAGTACCCAGGTGCCGCAGAGGTGATCTAAAGGTCAGTGTAGCATAGTTTGTTTGATGATCTGATGGTGTTACTTCGCAAATTAGGTATGCTATAACCACTAAAACGTACACATACATCATACGTAAGTTATAAAATAGACAGAATTTAAATTGTCGGTCAATAAGTTTGCTATCTAAATTTTAACAGCAAAGATCATCGGTGACCGGTTCCTGAGATAATTGTAACGTTGAGAATGCAAATCTAATTGTGTCTACCGGCGAGGTGCAAGGTACTCTGGACGAACGGTTAATTTAGACAACCCTACCGAAACCAATCAAGCGTCGTATCTTAGTTTGAAGTGTAACAACATTGTTTTAGGGTTGGCTTTGCTACTTTATACAATAAGTTTCTTTAAAAGAACTTTGAATAGAGGATTTGTATTGCTTGGTACTATTGAAAGTAATCTACTCGTAGCTCCATGTACCTTCAAACAGAAGAATATCCGAAAACATAGATGTGTATTATTTTGTTGGCCATATACGACAGTTTTAACACTATAGTTGTAAATATAATATTTGAACTCTTTATACTACTATAAATATTCAGTAAACTTAGATATATTCCATACATTAAAACTATAAAGGTCTGGTTTTACTATTCATTCCCGGACAATAGTGTATCGGAGCAATAGCGTTGTGCTATTGGTCCGTTACACTATTGTCCTATGTTTCACAGGCTGCACGGGATCGCATACAAAATATTATTGTTTCGAACTGGATCCCACATGAAAGCAACAAACTCCATTCACTAGTTCACACCACGTATACATTTCGTCGAAATTCGTTTTCGAAAATAATCCCCTATTTGTCATTGTTCGTATTTTGGGAACTCTACAGAAATTTGTACTATTGTAATGTACAAATACAGGTTTAATTTATATTTTCATACAAATGCTGAACCGTAAGGCGATTTTATAACACACGTGAAGCGTTTACCAAACAAACAACATGTATAATGTTACGTATTTTCTGTATAATTTTTTTAAAAACCCACATTCTAATATAATTATTGAAGAGATTTCAAGCACCTGTAGTCTGATGACAAGGCCTTGAGTTCGATCCCCGGTCGCTACACTACTGACATGAATACACATACCTATAACACAAGCACTTATAGCTTGATACCTACATCATGTATAACGAGAATGCAAGAAACTCGTATTTAAAAAACCGGCCAAGTGCAACTCGGACTCGCGCACAAAGGGTTCCGTACCAAAACGAACAAAAAATTTGTTTGTTGTCCCCCTTAAATTATATTCTAATCCCTTAAATTATATTCCTTAAATTATTATCTAAATACATTGAGAGATGTATTGGGCTAGCTTCGCGGAAACTAGGAATACTGAACAAGGTAAAGCGATTCTTTACACCGCACCAGAGGTGTCTGCTGTACAAAACGCAGATTAGACCCTGCGTCGAATACTGCTCTCACCTCTGGGACGGCTCCGCGAAGTATTTGCTGGACGCACTCGACGCTATGCAGCGACGCGCTGTTCGTATTATAGATTGTCCGGAGGTAACGGGAAGCCTTGAGCCGCTAGCCCAGCGCCGAACAATTGCTTCCTTGGCCGCGTTCTACCGTATTTACCACGGTGAGTGTTCTCAAGAGCTCTTCAATCTGATCCCACCCTCTCCCTTCCGATCCCGAACAACGCGTGCCGGGCAGAGATGTCACTCTCGTACCGTGGAAACCGTCTTCGCGAGAACTGAGCGTTTTAAACGTTCGTTTCTCTACAGAACGATGGTGGCTTGGAACGCCCTGCCCGCGCACGTGTTTCCTCCAACAAATAACCCTGGGTTCTTTAAGCGAAGCGTGTAGAGGCACATTACTGGGTCGTCAAGTTGAGGGTCACTCTCTATAGTATTCCTGTGTACTGTGAGAGTTGCCCACAATCACCAGACGTCGCCACAGCTTACCATCAGGCGGGTGACGTCAAATTGTCGACCTAAATATAAAAAAAAAAAAAAAAAAATCTATTTTGTAGTATTTGTTGTTATAGCTGCAACAGAAATACATCTATGAAAATTTCAACTTTATAACTTATCACGCTTCATGAGATTCAGCTCAAGACCGACGAACGGACAGCGAAGTCTCAGTAATAGGTTTACCCTTTGGGTACGGACCCCTAAAATTATGATCAAACCAGAGAGGCTATTTGACAATCTGTACTCTGATAGATTGTCGAATAGCCTCTCTGGTATGACATTTTTTTTTTTTTTTTTATTTTTTTTTTTTTTCAGGCAACAAATAGAAAAGTTACAGTTGGTATAAACTTATTCTACGGCCCATAGATAAATACCTTAAAACTAAGAATACATATAGATATTACAAAATGTATATTAGTAATAGAATCTTAAGACTATTGTTAGTACACACTTCACTATCGCACTTCGGTCTTTTTGCGTACCAGTGGTAGCGATCCGCGGAAGCGACGGAAAACCACGCCCTGTGGCCAGAAGGTTTCCTCCATGACGAGGCTCAGTCTAGTGTTGGGCACTCGCACCACGAACGACAGGAAACTGACGTTACGGCTCGCCTCCAACAGCTGCACTCTCGGCGTGAAGTTGGCCTTCTTGCGCACGTACTGTCCGATGTCATCCGCCTTAGTGGTGTAGTGTAGGCGGGAGACATACACGGGTGTACTCGGTATTGCGGCCTGCAGCGCTGGGCTGGACTGCGCTGCATCGGTGCCGCAACGGTTCACTTTGGTTCGTGATCGGCGCTTCCTTTGCACTGTCACGAAACCATCAGTAGCCACATCCGGTACCTTCGTTGGTAGTGACTTCGGTGGAGCGGTCGTTGCGCTGATGGTGACGAAACTTTGTCGTTTCATGGGGGCTGTAGGTACGGGCAGCGGAGCATTATGACTGTAGAACAGCCTGTACAAGCGTACACGTACGTACTGTTAAAATACGAAATTATTCAGATTTATTTCTTGTTAAACCTCAGATTCAATAGGCTCTTTATATAGTAATATTTTGAAACTTTGATCATCATTATCAAGTTTAGTTCCTTAACTACCGCCGCCACTAGTTATTCATCATAGAGAATTTATAACTAAACTTCTGAACCCACTGAGCTATAATCTTCACGTGGCGTACGTTTCCCCATTGAAAAGCAGACAACCGTTATATAATTGGTTTTAATTCATACAGTATTTCAAACTTATTTAAGCTAGTTTCGTAATAAGTCTCTCATAAGTTTACTGACTAAATTTATTTTACCATCCCATACAAGTATTCAGAAAGTTTGTCTCTCAACATCTTGTTTTGTGAACTCAAAGTATGTTTTTAATATGCTCACAGTATTCATACAAACAACTGAAATGGAAATACGAATAGAGTTATTTTGCGCTGCAGAGTATTAAAAACTTGAGCAAAGCCGACACAGTTCGCTGTGTTTCATCTGTGTCGATGTGTAATCGAGAACACATTGTTTGGACATGAGAATCAAACCGCATGGTCCATTTTTTTATTTAAGTTTGTTTTTTTAATAATTGAACTTTATCTTGAAGATACTCGTAGATTGGATCGTTTAACTTCTAAAGGGCGTCCCTGGGTCATAGCCTCGTCTGTTATGACTTGGGCTACGGAGATGTTGATAGACCCTTCTAGCAGCCGTCGTATTTCTTTACTTCTAATAACTTAACAATTTTGCAAATTGAAATAAGAAACATTTTGAAATTAAATGTTTTAAGATAGTTAATTCAGGATATATTTTCACAACTTTTTTAGCGATCTTCAGCTGTCAACATTTGCCTAAATCTAATATCTTAAGTCAAAGTATACCTATATTATTTACAAAGAAATTGCAGCTGAATGTAACCAGCCCACAGTCTTACGATAAGTTTTATCTGTTCAAGAAATCCAAGGATGCTTTTGAATGGAATTCAAGACTTGAAGCCACTAATCCAACGAGGCGTCAACATGATTAGATTGCGAGTAATTTTATAGCAAATTCCCGCTCGTAGAACCACTGACTAGGGTGGGAGATGGCTTCGACATGAATTTTACATGAATTCTATCTGTGTTACAAGCTTTCGTCATTCATTTTGGTTGATACTAAAATGTTGTTTGTTTATCAATTGTTTTGAAATGTAAAAATATGTGTTTTCAGGGCATTGCACTTAGAGTATGTAATAAACAAAATTGCTCGACTTAGAATAACTGTAAAATCTTTATATTTACTTCGCTGCTACTAGATTTTATGACATTCATTAACATCGCACCTTTATACACCATTATTAGGGTTACGTGGAAATAGTTTCGGAACTTATAGTTTCGTCATGTCTGTCCATCCGTCCTCAGTTGTTCCCAAACGGTTAGTGCTAGAAACATGAAATTTTGCAGGGATATATGTACATTTATTACGCCGACAAAGTGCGAGAATAAAATTTAGAAAAAAAAAATTTTTTTTTTGTGTAAGTACCTCCCCTGCACGTAAAGTAGGGTGATATTTTTTTCTCGCGTCTACACCATCGAGTGGGGTACCAATAAATAGGTATTTAAATTCATTACGAGGTTGTTAAAATGATTTTTTGATTTAAGTATTTGTTTGTGAGATAATTAGCTTTGAAGAGCATATTTTTGTGAAAACAGCCTCCCCTCTAAAATCTAAAATTCATGATGGTATTCCATGTAATGAACTTTAAAGGAAAACTATAACGGATCGCATGACTCTGTTAGTTCAGGAGTTAAAGAGGTTTCATGGGTTACAATGGAACCCTATCTTATGCGCACGCACTTGCCCGGTTTTTGTTGTTGTATCTACCAATTTCATACGGTATGCAACTGGTTTGCAGTTCCAATACTTGTTTTTAGACTACCGCGTTCTGAACTCGTCATGTTATTTAACATTGTGGGACTTAACCGAGAAGATGAATGCAGTCTGCCTTCATCGCAGGACCCTGTGATCAACAAAACAAAAACCGGAACCTGCAACCTGAGTCTGTTCGGTCGGATTTCGAGATACACTCTCGTACCCAACTATTGTTATATTGTACAAATACATGTTTAATTTGTATTTTCATACAAATGCTAAGCTGTAAGGTAATTCTATAAAACATGTCGCGTTTACCAATCAAACAACATGAAATGTCACTGTATAATGTCCTACATTTGTGTCGAAATTTTATGTATTTTCCGTATTCAATTTTTAAAATCCACATTCTACTGTAGTTATTGAAGAGATTCGTATTCATGTTAGTGGCCAATATCGAAGCATCTGTAGACCAAAACAACGCACCGCAGAAAAATCAAGACCCTGTGAGGCTAGATGGAGAAATTGCCCGTGCCGCTCAGTATCGACACCGCCGGCTCCAGTCAGCCTGTGACCACGACACGATGTAACTTGGTCGAAACTTCAGCCTACATTCAAAGTTAAATACGCGTTTAAGTTTATATCATATTATAATGCAGTTCCAATGTCAATATAACACCAACTGCACCGTTGGTTTGCAGTTTTATTTCAGTCAAACTAACTACATTCAAACTGCATTGTAGTAAAAGTTTATAGTTGACAAATGTGAGCGTGGCCGCAGTCTTAGAAAGATGAAGGCTAAATATCATTATTTCTCTACAACATTAATCACTATTGTAGCTATGGTACTATCAGTATCTCGTTACGACCATAAATACCTACCTTATGCATCCATTTCACGCGATCTCAGTTTCTCATGCAACTCCGTTTCTTTGTTACAGATGATTTATGCTGATACTTAAGCATTTTTCAGTATTCAACATTAGTCATTCTTTTCTTGAAGCTCATTCAAATTCTTTAAGTTTTTATAAGAAAACTTGATATTATTTCAGTGGTAAATATGTACTTGCGGTGTAAACCTGTTTGTTATTGTTGGATTTTATTATAAAATGGCCAGAGTACCTACCTAACTATGACGTCAAAGTTATTACATTAAATTATTATTATTAAATATTTTTTAAATGTTCATTAGTCGAAAACAAAGGAAGACGATTGATGGAAATGATTTATGGTAATTTGAGAAGGAGGGTCCTCATTTATGTTTTTTTCAAGTATAATTTCTCTTTTCAATTAACTCTCTTTAATCACCGTTAAAAGTTTCTAATTAAAAATTAACGAACTGAACCAAATTACCGTACCTAACCGTTTTTTATCGAATAACTGTCTACAAATATTCTTAAGAATCTGTATTCTGGAAAAATTCTTATTAAACTTTATAGGAAACATTCGCATTCTGTACTAAATATGAAAAAAAATTTAACATAAAAAACGTGGCAGCGCGACTCATTTATATTTTATTTTGCCTTAAAGGAGTAGAATCAAAGAGTGGGACCGATTCTTTAATTTTCTTAAGAAATTCCTTTTGCAGGAAGTTCGAATTATTCGTTAATAAAGTCTCAGTAGTAGTAGGTACGGGGGGAGGGAATTCCTTTGATGCGAATGAAATATTGCCAACTAGGTGGCGGGGACCAATCCTCGCGCGGATGACGGGCAAAATCCGAGCCTACAAATAAAATGAATTTGCCCGGGAGCAACAGTAGAAAATTGGAAATGTCATTTTCGCCCTTTTTTTAATGTTTGCGGTGGCATGGCGGGGCACCCGACGCGATAGGATTACCGGCGGCACGGCTCGCCCCTAGCGACGCGAGTACGCGGCCATACCGATTTTTACCTGCCACGTTCGTTTGACACAAATCGATTGTCGAAAATAATGTAGCAATTGGTACGTTTTCAGAAATGCGCTTGCCGATATTTTGCCAATAATTTTGAGTTAGTAATATGATTCATGAGAAGGATTGACGCATGGTTTTGGTTAAGATAACTTCATGAATTGTTTATTTAAAAATAAAATTATGTTTGACTTATTGATCCACCTACTTATTTACGTACCTATATAATGCAAATATTACTTAGTAGTTTTATCTTGACTTTGTAGAGGTACCAGTATCGATATATTTACAAATGTAGGTACCTCTACAAAGTCAAGATAAAACTACATAACAATATGGTTAATTTGTTATTTGTGCTCTAGATAACAATATAGGGAATGCAATATTATAAATTCTAGAAAACTGACAAAAACCATTGTTTACTGCGATTGGGAACTTTATAGAAAACTAGGTTAGCCAAAAGATTTAAGACTATAGAACTACCGAACAGAAACATTCTCATTCAAAGAGGAAGTGCATAGCAACGGAAACCGGATTAGAGTAGTGTAAGCGGTAATTTGCAGAGTCTCCGGCAATGTTGGCCTCACCGGTGATGTATGAACACAACTTTTACTCATTGAAATACATTCGCACTGGATGTTAAATTATTTCATGTAATAAGGTGCAATGGTAACTTGAAAAGCCCCACTAGGCATACCTTTTAAATTGCTCCTTGAGATTGGTAGGTATAAAAGCATTTTCTCTGAGTAAGTTTTGCTGTTTCGAATCGTTAAGAGCCCCGTCGTTTTCAGACTGAATGACGTCTCCGTTTGCTTTTGATTGCAAAGGCACAGAGTAGTTGTAAAGCTACTGTAGTAAAAGTTAAGCGATTTTCTTTAGTCTTTATTTCTGAAAGGGTAATAAAAACTGTATTTTTATATTTTTGTTTTATTATACATCTTCTTGTTTATATCAATGACTTACACTGTCTGATTTTGTAAACTGTTTTTATGTATGTATTTTTATTTATTCCGGATCAATGTTGAGATTATTTGAAGTATTTTCTACTATTACTAGTCCACAAATGCCATCTCTTTTAGTTTTTACGCTATAGAAATAAATAACAAGCATCTGTACGCACAATACTATACCGTTAGATAGGTAGGTACCGAATATAACAGAATAAATATTTGAACTAACGCTTAAGCGCCCACTAAATGATTTCTTCAAAAAAATGTCCACTCATACTCGAGTGAACAGAACAAAATTGATCGTGGCAAGATAGCAGAACGTTTGCCCAACGAAAACACGAAGCCTAAGCCACACTCGTTTCAGAGCAACAGGTTCTTACGTTAGAAAAATATTTTAGCCGCTTGTAATGTATCACTCCAAGTCAAGGCGATGAATTTATAGTGACGGCAATTTGTGACCAATTCTCGATATCGATTGAACCATAAATATTGTTTAGATAACTTTACAACCATTGCAAAAATCTTGATCTATTTAATTAATTAAAAAAGTCTAAATCACATAATATTTTGATTGTAGGTAGGTAGGTATTATAAACGAAGTGCCTAGTCGGTAGAAAAATTCCTAGTCGTAGAAGTCAAGGTCATCATAATATATGTGATCATATTTTGTAGTAACTAAATAGCAGGCTAAACTGCTATAAAATAAAAAACAAATAATTTTGACAGATAGTGTTTTCACCCCTAACGATGACGTCACGTTATTCACCTAAGATTACAGTAGGCTCTTAGGTCTTCGAGGTGACCGCATGCAAATTGAAAATAATTTATTATAGCTACTTGTAACAATCTTTCAATGAATATTACAAATATCTGTGAAGAAAAGTACCTACAGTTTGATATACTTATTAACTACTATCAAACATTTTACTCAAATTGATTACCTACATTCTTATGCCTAATATTGATATAGTTTGTCGAGTGTCCTTTTTATAACATGTATTTATCCATGTCACTAGTTTATTAGAGTGCACTTACATGATTAAATTCAATGTTGACTCATAAAACACCACTATTTATTATAATTTCTTTAGCTTTATTTAGATTTTTTTTGGAATTCATATTCCAGAAGTTTCTCTTTTTAGGCGTTTACTTTATGTCACTAATACATTAAGTACGTACTAATTATGTGCTAAACTCGAATTGTTCCAGCAATATATTTTCAAATACTAACAAAATGAATTACGAAAAAAAAAACAAATTATTTCGAAATATTTTAATTTATTTTGCACGTTTATCGACATGATATTGCACAACTCTATAATTGTACTTACATCGATAAACTTTTAGCTACCACCCTATTCCGCTATTAGGAATGAGATTTCTACTACACATCTTATTCGTGAATGTTGCCAGTCATTCTATTATTATATTTGAACAAAGAGTGCTGCTTGTGTGGGTGACCGTAGCCATATGTGGAAGATTTGGCTTACGTCACGTCAATATATTGAAGATGAATGTTGGAAGGAACATGGCTTTTATCTGTCAGGGTATTTTTTAAATACGTATAAAGTAAATACATTTAGAATAGTTCTTTACTTGATTGTAACATAAATATGTGATGTATTTGTGAATGAATTTCCCTCCGGCTTTACTGCGAATCGTACGTCAAAACGATAGAAAGCACGATTGACATATTTCGTCAATACATTTCAAATATTTATCTGGAAATGAAACCCTTAAACTTATTACACACGTGTATCATTACAACTTCTTAATTATTAGCTTCACAATACCTCAATCATTATTATTATAGTTCTCAAGAATCCATACTTATAACATTATTATTCTAACTGAATACATTCCCTTGATAAAAAGGAAGCCCCAGGGAATACTGGCGACTTGTAAAACATATGTTTT
The DNA here is from genome assembly GCA_963556515.1 of Nudaria mundana. NCBI lineage: Eukaryota > Metazoa > Arthropoda > Insecta > Lepidoptera > Erebidae > Nudaria > Nudaria mundana. The sequence continues at coordinate 21,759,020 of OY748293.1, read as the reverse complement.
TATATTTTCCATTGTCGGCACTTATTACTCATTGATACCCTTTTTTCACTATTTTTATTAGTTGGAAACCTGACAGTGTATTGGAATATATTTGGTACGACAAAGCTGATCAGGTACGTGTTCACACTACTCCTAGCTCATCAGCTATCTGCCATTGAAAGTTCCGTTAAAATCGATTCATCCGTTTCAGAGATTAGAACAAACAAACATAGTATAGTCCGATAGACGGACAGAGAAATAAATTAAAATAGTTCTTTTTAATGTAAGTGAATCACAAACAGTCATGTCAATAATATTTATGTATATCTAACAGTTATTATAGACATTCGATAATTTGAGTGTAATAACTGCGTCGTCGTATACCCAATAGGGCAATGTAATAAGCGCGTGTATCAAATTGTGAACTAATTAATCACTATTATCGTGTAACATGATTACGTTTTCTTAATTACTCTCAACACATTATAATACTATGTAATTACCTTATAATGTTATAACAAATTTACTGAGAGCCTTGGAGTGTGTCTCGAGAAAGTTATTACTCTCTTGACTGCTATTTATCATCTCGCTTCTGGAATTTGTATTAAGCCTTATTCACATGTTACTAAACACTTGATTCATGAAATATTATGGAATAAAGCTGCATAGGTCCATCCTAGGTACAATGTTCTTAGTTCGGTCACTAGTACCTACCTGAACTGAGAACTTATAGCATTTCAAATATGCTCACTGGCACAAGTTGTCTCTGTTCCTCTATTTTAATCCAGCATACCTACTTCGTAACTTGGGTTTTCCATTGAAGGTCATTCATGATGCTGCAAGTAGATGTTCTCATACATAATATTCATCATTTCATCCAATTGAAGCCCATCATACTGACCCCTTCCTTACGAACGCCACAATATTCAGCCCTGCGCTTCTGGCATATCTAGTGTAAGCCACTGAACATAATAATAAAGACACATAAATTCAGTAACATAATCGCGAAATTCGGTGACTACGTTGTCCTTAAGGACAAAGACGCCGGTCAAATCCGGCTTACGATATTGATTGATTGTTATCACTACATTATAAAACAAAGTCGTTTCCGTATACGTATGCTTAGATCTTTAAAACTACGCAACGGATTTAGGTGCGGTTTTCACCAATGGATAGAGTGATTCTCTAGGAAGGTTTATGTGTATATATTATAATTTATCAAACGGGCGAAGCCGCGGTCATCCGCTAGTTACCTATAATATAATATTCTTATAACTTAGACTTTAATATTAAACTAGTGGTTCTGTGAACCGTAGACTTCGGGAGCGGCTTTGTTTAGAAAATTTCTTCTTCAAAATATAATTCAAATGTTATTCATTGTAGGAAAGGAGTGTGTGTGTAAAGTTTCATGCAAATCAGTTGATAAATACGGCCTCAAACATGATCTGACAGAACCCGTAGATGTAGAAGTACAGACGAAAGAAATTCTCCCCAGTCTGCAAGTTGAAACGGAGACTTCGGTCGCTTCGCTCCCTCAGTCAACCAATAATAATATGTTAGGACAATTCACACAACGCCATCTAGTCTCAAACTAAGCAGAGCTTGTGATATGAGTACTAGATAAACTGATACAAATACTTATATACATATTTTTTTGTAAATACATACATATTATAAATAGGAAACACTCAGACTTCGGTACAAACGTATCTGTCTTCACACAAAGTTTATCCCGACCGGGAATCGAACCTGAGACTCGGCGTCAAAAGCGAATGCACTACCGATGACGCCACCGAAGCAGTCAATTCATTGATCTTTGAATATAGTTCTATAGAAGGAAACAATAAACTTGTAAAGGTACTACTGATATTAAATATTAGATGTTGTATATTTGCGGATTACTCTTTTAATTTCATTAGTTTTACCTGATTCATTTGCTAAAGGTCTGCAGGTGTAATCTCTTTGATGTTGGTGGCGTCAATATCCAAATGAATCACTGTATAGGCTTTTACAATGAAATAATATTTTTAAAAGTTAAAATGAATAAAACGTGAAATATTTTTTTTATGGATTTCTTTATACAAACTGCGCTTCTGTTTTGTATACCTATTAATTTGTTGAATTAATTTTGTTGCCTTAGCTCTCTCTCTCTTTCTCTCAGGTCCAGGTGGAGTTGGGATCGATGAGCCTTAATTTCACGAGACGCTGGCCTGCGTCTATCACCACCAATATTACGTTTGTTAGAGCGATCATGGACCTCACGACGCAAAATATACATTACATTTTCGGAGTAAAAGAAAATCTACGTATAATTCATCGAACAAATAATTTTGAAATAGTGACCTGGACCTCTCTATCTCCATCCATGACTGGAACCGTTTTAATATCATGTAAATGGTCAGAGAATTGAGGATAGTCATAAATTTTATGTCTTCAGATATAATAGATACTTAGATACAGTTCGCGACGCATAAGCGGAGCTTTACATTTGTGTGAGTGCAGTGTACGTGAACGTTTGGGTGCAAAGGGGGCTCTACCAACATCTATAGGGCCCCAGCGACCTCACCTGCTAGTGGCGCACCTGCTGATAAACGGACGAGGCTCGTTAATTTACGGTACCTATGGAGTGGCTTCGGCCCCTACGTGGGTACCAGGTGGTACAACAGTGTTGGTCCGGGGGGGTACCACCGTGCAGCTGTGCTAAAGCCCCCCAAGTAACCCAGCCCAGGCTGGGTTGCGTTAGGGGTTCAGCAGCTGCACCGCCGGGCCCGGGGCGATGTATGGTGCAGCAGGCATGGGACCAGTGGGGGCGAAACGGAGTCTAGTGTGGGTGGTGTGTGTCGATTCGCCGGCCAGGGAGACCCTTAGCAACGGCGTTGCCGCGGCCGCCCGCAACACAGTCATGGGGCCCGCCTGGGGCCAACCACCCCAGGAGGCTGCCCCACATGTTGTGCATAATCCTGATGTGGGATCGCCGCTCCGGGTGGTAACCGGTGTGGGGTAGCGGCGGCCTTGCATCAGGGGGGTTTGGGAGCCCTTCCGTCCGGCGAGTCGGCTCCGACCTAACCACACGGTTCTAGACAAAGCTAGCCCCTGCGCTTTGTCACTTACTGCTGCACCAAATGTCGCCCTGTCTTCACGCTTCTTCTTCAAAATCTACAATGGCAGTGCAACAAAAAAGAAATAAACGTTACACAGCGGCCCTAGGAAACCCACAACTTCACATTTCGAGGTGGAGTTCACTAACGTCCGTGGACTCCATGCGAACCTCGATACCGTCCACCACCACCTTGAGACGGCACGGCCCGCTGTGATGTTCCTCACGGAGACACAAATACGCCGCCCTGACGACACGTCTTACCTGTGTTACCCCGGCTATGTCATCGAGGAACAATTTCGAGACAAAGCTGGGGTGTGCGTGTTCGTTAGGGCGGATGTTTGCTGCCGCCGGTTGCGCTGCCTAGAGAACCCCTCCAATTCCGTCCTTTGGCTGCACGTAGACCATGGCTCTATGAGCCAGATCTACGTGTGCGTCTACCGATCCCACACAGGGGATTCTGAGACAACAAAGCTCTTCCAGTACCTCAGCGAGACGGCTGATGAAGCGCAGGTGCGGTTCCCGAACGCTGACCTAGTATTTCTGGGGGACTTCAATGGCCATCACATTGAATGGCTGGGGTCCCTCAAGACTGATCATGCGGGTAGAGCCGCCCATGCGTTCGCTCTCTCCCACGGTCTGACCCAGATGGTATGCGGGATCACCCGGATACCAGACAGGTCAGATCACACGCCCGCTCTGCTGGATCTACTGCTGACGAGTCACCCAGCCCAGTACAGTGTTTCAGTAGGAGCCCCACTGGGTAGTTCCGACCACTGTGTTGTTCACGCTGGCATGAAGGTGTCACCTCCTGCACGTCCTGTACAAACGTCACGACGACTATGGCACTACTCGTCAGCGGATTGGGACGGTCTACGCGATTATTATGCGTCCGTCCCCTGGAGCCAGCGCTGCTTTGTAGGAAAGGCTCCTTCGGATAGTGCTTCTGCTATTGCTGGCGAGATCAGTTTAGGGATGGATTATTACATCCCTTTCACTGATGTCGCCAGTATCCGCAGAGCCCGTCCCTGGTTCGGGCGAGATTGTGCCAAAGCTGTTCGACAAAAACAGTCGGCATATCGCGCCTGGATCAGGGCCCGGGCTGTGCGCGACCCAAACGTGGGCCACCTCAAAGCAGCGTACAACCGGGCCACAAAGTCGAGTAAGAGGGCCTTTAGGAGAGCGGATGCCCAGCGCGTCGCGCGGCTTGGTCAGGAGCTCACTTCCCATCCCACGGGCAGCCGTGGATTCTGGCAACTGGCCAAAGCCGTGCAATCTAACTTTTGTCAGCCCTCGCTGCCACCACTGCGTTACCCAGATGGAACACTGGCTCACAAAGCCCAAGAGAAAGCGGATATGCTCGCAGACCTCTTTGCGGCTAATTCTCTGGTCGACGACCGTGGCCTGCAGCCCCCCGCCATCGCTAACTGTGGCCACACAATGCCTGATATTGTTATCAGGCAATGTGATGTACGGGCAGTACTGCGGTCACTCGACACGCGGAAAGCCAGTGGCCCTGACGGCATTCCGGCGGTGGTGCTACGAAAATGTGCAGCTGAGTTGTCTCCAGTATTAACGCGTCTGTACCGCCTGTCATACTCTTCAGGGCTCGTGCCGGAGGTCTGGAAGGAGGCTAACGTACAACCGATCCCCAAGAAAGGGGATCGGTCCGATCCAGGCAACTATCGACCCATAGCTGTCACCTCAGTCATTTGCAAGGTGCTTGAGCTCCTTATAAATAAGCAGCTTATGCAATTCCTAGAGGATCACTCGCTAATCAATGATCGACAATACGGCTTCAGGCCAAAGCGATCAACGGGTGATCTTCTGGCATTCGTAACGCATGTCTGGGGTGGGGCTATGGAAAGGCACGGCGAGTCCTTGGCTATTAGCCTGGACATCGCCAAAGCCTTCGATAGGGTCTGGCATGCTTCGCTCCTTTCCAAGCTTCCGGCATATGGTCTACCTCCTCAACTGTGCAGCTGGATTGCCAGTTTTTTAAACGAGCGCCGAGTGCGGGTCCTCTGCGATGGCCAGGCTTCTCGCTTCTTGCAAGTGAATGCCGGGGTACCGCAGGGGTCCGTACTATCACCAACTCTCTTTCTTCTGCATATCAATGATATGCTATCCCTCGGGAACATTCATTGCTATGCAGATGACAGCACACTGCACGGGAGTTACTCGGTTCGTCCGACGGCGGGGCGATCTGAGATTGAGGAGGAGAGACGACGACTCGTGGCTGATCTCGACCGTAACCTCGACAGTATCTCTCAATGGGGTACCGAGAACCTGGTCGAGTTCAATGCCCGCAAAACACAGGCGTGTGCATTTACTGCGAAGAAATCCCCTTTCCTTCCCCTACCCTCTCTTCAGAATGCATTATTACCAATGAAGGACAACCTTGATATCCTTGGCATAGACGTTCGTCGAGAGCTCAATAATAAAAACTACATCGAAAGATGTATAGGGCTAGCTTCGCGGAAACTAGGAATACTGAATAAGGTAAAGAGATTCTTTACACCGGACCAGAGGTGTCTGCTGTACAAGACGCAGATTAGACCCTGCGTCGAATACTGCTCTCACCTCTGGGACGGCTCCACGAAGTATCTGCTGGACGCTCTCGACGCTATGCAGCGACGGGCTATCCGTATTATAGATTGTCCGGAGGTAACGGGAAGCCTTGAGCCGCTAGTTCAGCGCCGAACAATAGCTTCCTTAGCCGCATTCTACCGTATTTACCACGGCGAGTGTTCTGAAGAGCTCTTCAATCTGATCCCACCCTCTTCCTTCCGATCCCGAACGACTCGTGCCGGGCAGAGATGCCACCCCCACACAGTGGATAGCATGTTCGCGAGAACCGAACGTTTTAAACGTTCGTTTCTCTGCCGAACGATAGTGGCCTGGAACGCCCTGCCTGTGCACGTGTTTCCTCCCACATATAATCCTGGGTTCTTTAAGCGGAGCGTGAAGAGGCACATCAGTAGGTCGTCAAGTTGAGGGCCACTCTCAATAGTAATGTGTGCTGTGAGAGTGGCCCACAATCGCTAGACGTCGTCACGACTTACCACCAGGCGGGCGGCGTCAATTTGGCGAACCAAATATAAAAAAAAAAAAAAAAAAAAAAAACGTATATGTGACCTCTTCTACACACACATGTGGTGTACACACAGCTACAAAAAGAGTTCGTGGTCACTCACACAAATGCAAAGTTCCGCTCATCCCTCGCGAATTGTACTGAAACCTGTAATTTTCTAAGACATAGGGCTCTACAAAACAACAGATTTAGTGTAGACGAAATCGTTAAAACAATCTTGTAAAATAATACTTCATTAAATAATTCAATTTCATTCACAATCTCATCTCAGGCTGCTGGAACGGTGCCTATCTATTAATACAAAGACAATGGCCTTATGAAATACTCAAATTTATCCCCCTTGTGATCCGAGCTTTGGAAATTATTAAGCCTCGTTTTACACAAAAAGAAATGAACTCAACACAGAGTAAGTGTAAAATGAGTCAATCCGAGGGCAGGTTTCAGATTAAGGGCCGACGTCTATACGAGTAGGTGTCAATAGACGCAGAATAACGAGATCTGGTGATGTAAGTACTTACTTTATGTTGTTTATTAACAAAGGCATATAAAATTTTGATTGGGTATTACTGAACTATAAGTGTAAGTGTACTATTTATTATTTCGGGACTTAAACGCGAAATTTACCTTTATGTGTGCCCTGATGAAACATCAGGGCAAACATGAAGTAAGTTAGGCGTTCAAGTCCCGAAATCATAAATAGTATAATGAGTTCAGAATGCGAGATTACCGACGACGATACTGCGGTGTCGTTCACTCGTTCCTGGAGTGCACAGCGTAGTCGAGTTAGCGCCGAGACACCCGAGAATTAAAAAAAGAAGAAGTTCCGAATGCTAAACGTAAAAAAAAATTAAGATGTCTTTGCGGTTAAGGTCGATCTCCGATTACCACTCCGAAAGCTCATTTAGTAACAGGAATACTAGCAACGCGTATTTGCGGTTCTAGTAACCGAATGTAAAAACCGTCCAAGTGCAAATCGGACTCGCGCACAAAAGGTTCCTCACCGAAACGGCAAAAAGAATCACTAGTAAAGTTTGTTGTATGGGAGCCCCCTTAAATATTTATTATATTCGGTTTTTAGTACTTGTTGTTTTAGAGGAAACAGAAATACATCATCTGTGAAAATTGCAACCTTATAACTATCACGGTTCATGGGATAAAGCCCAAGACTTTCGTTCGGACGGATGGTCGAACAGCAAAATCTCAGTAATAGGGTTCCCGTCTTATGCTTTAGGTACGGAACCCTAAAAAATATATAAACAACAAAAACTCACGTATTTATTACACCCACATTACCTGAACAACGTTTTGTACTAAGTGGGAATTTCGATCCGACTGAACGTACGATTGTTGGTATATATTGTAAAGACTCGATTATAAGTAAATTATCACAATAAGACAAAAATAAAATAATACTTCTGGCACTGTACGCCGAGCCTAATAATGAGAAGAAACGAAACGCAAACACTGAAATACCATTAAGTCATTGGACGTCAGACGGAGTTAACTTTTAATTTAACCAGAATAATAGTGTCAAGTCTAAGCCCCTAGATCTCAAACGGCTTTGTGAATCCATTTTTTTATCTTTTTATTACTGATTGGAGTTGATTAAAATCTATGAGTGGGTTTAATTTTTTGCATCAGATATTTTCTTAGATCTGATCAGAAAATTTGAGGACATTAAATAACTTTAAAACGTTGAATTCTTTCATATTTTTACTCAACTTCGTCACTGAGGGTTATTGTTACTGTCATAGGCTTTTTTTTAACAATGCTTCCCAAATAACGACTAAAGTGATATTATTGTTTAGAGTTTATATCCTCAAGGGAGTAGCAATATAACAAAATCAATAACCATACTTTAATCTGAACTTAATTTAATAGCCAAGACCGATGCATACCTACAATCTCTGCACTCCAAGCATTCAGCGTGGAAAACTAAAATACATTCATTGGTGTAATTAAATAAATAACGAAAAGTGGCTATTTTAAACGTAAACACGCTGTATATTTTACTACTAAATCTATCATTAAAATCGAAAAAGATATAAAAAATCTCTTGCCCGAGAGACTAGATTAAATTTGCGGCGGCCGATGAAATTAAGGAGTAGTAAAGAACATTTCCGATCGGAACCGGTCTTAACCAGTTTAGAGCGGAGCAGAACTGGTGCTCGCCGATTCGAACCGGTGCTATAGTTTGCTATAATAGCGTTGGGTAGTGGACTTAATCGCGTTCCGTGGTTTTAGAAACGTGCTCCCGAAATGTTAGAATTTGTGCTCGTTTTGAAGTGTTGGTTATGTTTGCTATCTGGTGTTAAAGTGCTTAGCGTGGTGGTATCAAACTTAACCGAGATGTTATCTTTAAATTTAGATTTTAGAGTCTGATATCAAACATGCTTACCTATAGTACGTAGTACTGTTCCCTATTCTGTGTTTATAGTCTCTTTGTATAGGTAGTTAAATAAATGTAAACACAAAAAAATGGCGGTTGACTTGCTTTGACATTTGACAATGTCACAATTACAGTGTGTGTGTTAAAGCAGAATGTTTTTTGGGTGCTAAGGCAGGCCTATGTCACTCGCCAATGGCAAAAAATACGTGACGTCAGCGACAACTTGAAGTTGTAAGTCAGTAAGGGTTGTCTCTTGTTTACGATACGGCATTGACCATAGAGTTGATATTGAGGCATTAACGTCATAATTATTGGAAATTATGCTGGTACACTCCTGATAACCCTAACGTTCGAATGATGTTCTCTGTAAACAAAAGAATGTGCTTTAATTAACGTCGAAGTGCAAGTTCTGTATGTAAGTACTATTCCCTATTCTGTGGCTAAGGTATCCTCAACCTGTCCAAAGCCTATATCATCTTAATCTGCACGAGATGCACCTGCTAGTAAATCGACGAAGACGACCGATTGCAACGTGGCTTTCACTTTTAGACAACTATTGTTATAAGGAAAGTATAATAATAGTTTACGACACCTTGTAAAACATCTAAGTAAAAACATCCTATTTGACTAGTAACATTCTCAAAAAGCTACGTTTATTGCCATTTCTAAATCTCATATCACAATTCTATGAAAGAATCTTCACAACTCAAATAACAAATCACATTTCAATCATATCAACAAAAGCAATAAACCCATATCAATATTTGTATCACTGAAAACGGATTCACGCTCAAATATATTGTGTACTTAAAACTCAAGAATATGTACTCCTTTATTTACATCCTCGGGTACATGTGATTTAACACAATATAGCTCTGCCGGATCGCGGAGCTTCCCTTGCGAATCAATTTTGTACGTTCACTCAAGCGATCCAACTCGATCGGGTTACTTGAGATACGATTGAATGTAAGTTTCACGAAGAATGCATTATGCAGGGAATTTGTTCATAAACATTCGTAAACATTGACAGTCCGTTTCTTTCGTTTAAATAGTTCACAAAAGCGGTTAAGGCAATACCAACTACTACCAACCTATTCTGTGGTGATACTGGATTCGATTACTCATTGTTAAACTTCGAAGCAGAGGAAACAAATCTTTACAAAATCGACCATTGCACACACATTCACATAGATATTATGATCAAAATTCTTTAAAAAATGCATCAATGTATCATTAAAGTCATAATAAACCTCTCGTTCCACGCAAACGTGATTCTCGCTGTCTTTATTAGGAGACATCCGCAGCTTTCGCCTGACGACCTTTCTTTTATTTCCGACCATACTACACCGGATACCTTTTGCCATATTTTTTTGAACACACCTCAACGTAAAATAATTTTTCACGTAAACATTTTAGGGTTAATAAAGTTGCGACTGCGTTTATATTAGGGTTGCCACGTGTGGTTTTTATAGAAATTACAAAAAGTAAATTAAAACTAGTGGTCGCCCATATTTTGGTCGAACAGTTAGACCTCGCAAATTTTAAAATCATTAGTTTGGTTGTTTTTTCCCATTTCCCCTCAATGTAAAAAATGCTTGCGATGAAAAAAACGTTTTAAATCGAGAAACACTTGTGACAAGTTTCTAGGAGATCGGATAAAAAATGTTATGTTAGACTTATTATTTACACCTATATAAAAATATATTTTGAGATACCTATTCTGAAAGAAAATTCGATAATTTAGCATTTAATTCGATCAATTTATTGTAATTGGCCAAAGCCAAAATGTACATCTGATCCTGTCAGCTGAGTTGATAACCCTAGGTCAGTTTGACACAATTATAATGTGTGGTTGAAATTTTACCACCGGAACTGGAGGGTTATATTATGAAGTTATTTCACTGATACAATCTAAGTCGTGGCAGTAAGCATTATTTTTTTACAATTTAGTCGTTGTTAAAATGTTTGCTCTCTGATACTGATTGTCCTTTACTATAGTTTAAAAAAAAATCTAATAATTATCACAAAATTACATTTCGTATTTAGGAGTTTTTCGTTTTTCTTTTCATTTTTATCCCATATTGTGTATCCAATTTCTCATAATGATTGTATATTGCATGCAGTGTTCACATCAAGAAGAACTTTACATCAATTTTTGAGAATAATATGTCTAATTTGTACTGTGTTATGTAATGTTCAGTTTTGTGGACAAATAAAAAAAAAGTACATTTTTTTAAATGAATAGGTACTACATTTATATTACCTTTAATCGATGTAGTTAAGTTCATTCCACTTTTTGCACCTGGGTGATATCACCTTGGTGCACAGATTTCACAAAAATGTGCCTTGCAGTGGGATTAGGTCGATTTTCCCACTCACCGTGGGGGCTTGGGTGTTAGGTGTGCTCGTGAAGTTGGCTTCCAGATTTTTGGCATCGGCGCATGGGGATACGAGCTTTATTGGTATCATCCTCCAGTTTAACGGTGGTGGGGCGAAAATACTTGGTCGGTACATCTTACCTACTACTGAAGTTTTACTAGGGCTCCCTAATTTACTAGATAAGGACACATATTATTTTAATAATATTAAAGTCTGAGCCCATTAAAAAAATTAACATAAACTAATTGAATTAGTGTGTACTTTGATCACCCGGGTGATTTGAGAGAAAAAATTAGGTTTAACCAATTAAAACCATGTGGAATTTGTGCACCAAGGTGCACAAAGTGGAATGAACCATGTGTGAACCATGTGTGATGACCGGCGAACGAACTCACGAACACCGCTCGCCGTCGTCGAAACGCAAGTCAAACCCACTTGTAACTACAGACTTTTAACAACCCTAATTATTGATAGTAACAACAATATAACAAAACAACGGTTTTCAAAGTCCAATCAGAAAAACTGAAATTTATTATAAAATTATATCTAGCTCGGTAACCTCTGCAACTTACTTAATAACACATTTTCGTTGCTAAAGGCTCTTTTGCCGGCTCATATTGTCTTTATCATCAAATTATAAACATACACTATACCCGCATAGTAATTGGTGGTAATAAGCTACAACGTCTTGAAAGTTCCCCCAAAGGATAAGCTAAAGGTGTGACATTACGGTGCTTTATTATAACTTTCGTGAGTGTTAATTTCAAAACGGCGTCACATAGTTCTAGTCAGGGTACTAGAGAAGATATAGGTTATTAGTTACCTTTATAATACTGAGCTGAATGAATTTAATACAAAAAAAAATACCAAGTGTATTAATGATGAAATTCAAAACACAATATAAAAGCACATCCAGTAAGAACCGTTTATTAAAGTACCTTTTCTTATCTCCAACCACTTAATAATTTACGAATGCGGTTGTAAAAATAAAAGTATAGTACGCTCCGAAATAGCACAGTGCCCTTAAATTATCATTTTCATTCCGAGTGTGCTGACTACATACCTCTCGAATACTTCATCTCACAGAGCAGAATGACTCCATAACTCTAAAATCTTGCGGCGTTTCATTGCCTTCATAAAATTCTTTACATAAAATGCGTAGATACAGTATTGTACTAACACCTATGCTTGAACCGTACCAGTCAATAGTGATGAGCATAAGTATGTAAAGCCACATTTTAGGTAAATTTGTTTTGTTGATTTAATAAATAAATACCTACAACTAAGATTTGTTTAGATATCAGCCTAAATTTGTAAAATAAATTGTTTTCTATGTTCAAGAATTTCCTTTATATCTAAATCTTACTACCACAATAAGTTAGCCATCGTATCTAACTAAATATGTGTGATAAAAATAACTACTAAGACAATTTCTCATACAGTTTACGCCAATATTGCAAGTAACCTTAACAAGGTATAAAACAAAGTCTGTGTGTTCCTATGTATGCTTATATCTTTAAAACTACGCAACGGATTTTGATACAGTTTTTTTAATAGATAGAGGGGTTGAGAGAGGTTTTATGTTTATAATTTGTAACGGGCGAAGTCGCGGGCGTCCGGAAGTACATTATAAAACAAATCAGTTGAATATGTCTGTGACATCGATAAGTGAGTTTGTTTCATAATATTAGTATAAGTTCCACCAAGTGTTTGAAAGTATAAACAGAAGTGATTACGCTAAAAGATGTAGGTACGTGCAAATACAAAGCAAAGCAATGTTAGCAAGCCAATATAAAATAATAAGTAAACAGCTTTAACATACGTCAAACATTTCAAGAGATTAGTTTCAAAGTTAGTAAGTTAACAAGTTTGTACTGGATTAGATGTTAAGTTAATGAGTTTTCTTTACCAAAGAACGTGAAGTGTGCAAAATATGTTGTACATACTCGTATATTTTATGGTCGATGCACATTGGAGTTAAAGAGGGATTTTAAGGGGCCAACGAAGAATTATAATTTGTCCACTTGACAAATTATGTACACAAAAACTTTCCTCGCGAACCACTCTATCCATTGGTGAAAACCGCATGAAAATCCGTTGCGTAGTTTTAAAGATCTAAGCATACATACAGAACGGGTGACTTTGTTTTATACTGTTATGATAATACTTTCGATCCCATAACACCTTGGAAGATATATTATATAGCTACTGACTACTTATGTGTAGTAAGGGGCTCTGATAGTGAATTAATTAAAACCAAGCCATAAAAATAGTGACGAAACACAATTATTTGACTGTTTACAGCGGTTATTAACAGTGCAGACTATTAACTAGCGCGCTTCGGCCACTTCGGTAACTACAGGTTCGTAACCAGTATTCAGATCTAATTTAAATTGATAAATCATGTTCGGATTACAGCACTATTCAAAATCAATTTCAGTACGGGTTATTGCTCGTAATTCTACGTATTCAAAAGGTACGTAAACTTTGTGTAAGGCTGTGATTGCTACATAAAAGGCTGGAGAACCCCTAAAGGTTTTCTTTGGTAGGAAATGCTTGAAACGATTCTACCTTTATACAAGTTTAAATGGTCCTGTTTGTTGGGTTTTGGGTGTGGTGAGGTTTGTTTTAGAAAAAATGTTTACGCAACATACATACATACTACATATTATTATTATTATACGTATACTACACAAGTCTCCAAACACAAAGAACTGTTTTTATGATTATTATAGTAATTTTCTATTTTTATAATGAATAAACTCAAAAAATATTGGACTGATGTCAAACATTAGTTCACTTAAGGCTAGGTTTGTAGAGTGTAGACTTAGGTATTACAAGAAAAAAAACATCAGCATATCGCTGTCTACTGCTCAACTCCAATTGCAGTTCCCAGTAGACAGACACGGGGCCGGGCTATTGTCACCTGTACTCGATCCAACATGACCCAGCGCTTTTCATTAGATCATCGTATTGGTCATAACGCCCCTAAAGGATGATTATGTAGTATGGTATCAGAAATAAAAGCTATTTGTATTATCTAATACTTATTTAGTAGTATACTTTTTATACCAGTAGTATGTTCCCTTAGGACTAGGGGCATGAGAAACTATTAAATCAAATGTCAGTCCGAAAATACTTTTAGATAACCACGGCATTATAACAACAACGTATAATAACATATTTATTTCTACTTAGTTGACTGAGCGAGTGAACGTCTACATTTCGAGATTGGACAATTTTGCTTTCGTCCGTCTGTCTGTCTGTATGTGTGTTCCGGACTATGTTATGTGCATAATTACTTACCATTTGTAATTATTTCATCCTTTTTATATCTTGTTTGTTTACGTACCATTGAGTGACATGATATGTCATGTCATTACTGATTTGTTTTTTTTATTATTCTATTTTTGGCAATTAGGTTTATTGATTTTTAAACTCCTTTCTCATCAACGCCATTCTGTATCTCATCCATTTACTTTTAAATTCAAAAACATTCTACCGATGTGTTATTATGAATTCACTCCATTCTTCGAGACATTATACCACCGCCTACAGTCAGAGAAACATCTCCTAGTCTTTTATTACATTTAACCCTTGGAATCACTAAGTTGTCTACCATCAAAGTACAGTCTACAGCTATAACCTGGGTCCTGGAGGGATCAATTCCTAGGACCAACTCGTCAAAAAAACGATTTGAGGAGCACTCTTAATTCTCTTTTAGTGAATAACGGAAGAAAGTTGCATCGAGCATCAATCAATCAAGCAGACAAAGCCAATATAGCTTTAACTGAAACCGTAACAATACAACAAGAACTATGCACTAAGATAGAAGAAACATTAAAAAACTACGTTGCAGAAACTCGCAGATATAGAAGATTTAATAGCAACTCTCCATCAATCTAACAGGAAAACGGATAACGCAATGCAGCAGGTGTAACGTTACAACTAGCAGCCACATTTTGTATCCGATCTTCACGAAACTTGGAACTTGAAAGGTGTGCCACGTGTTTCTTGCTATATTACAATTTTTTCATCGTGCGCTTTTTTGGATTGGGGGGAAAATGGGGTAAATAAGGTTTAATGTTTTTACGGGCTAGCGAGAACTTGGCTCAAGTATTCATTTACTTAAAACAATATTTTAGAGTCATTTTTATTGGGGGGGAATGGGTGAGAAAATCCCTAGAAAATATTTTTATGTTCGCAAGGTCTATCGTTCGACCATAGCGCCCTATGGTCGAACGATAGACACAACTAATAAACTTTTAGAGAAGAAAAACTTGACACACAACCCTATACCAACCCGTCTGGATAGCGTGGTATATGTAGGCTGGATATGGGGGAGCCCAAGAGAAGGGAATCTATCAATGTTGGGAATTGGTTTGGGCGTCAAATAGGCTGAGCTCATGATGAATATACTTTTTATTCCAGTAATGGGAATGACAAACTTTTAAATTAAATGTCACTCCAAAAATACTTTTAAATACGGTCTTAAAACAACAATTATTGCGCAATAGTGTTAATCTCACGAGACTATTAAACCAACCCCACATCTAATCAAGACGGCGCGCCTACAAATCGCTATATAGAAATCTTGTACCACAAACCATCGGAATAGTCGAATAAGGTCGGCAGTTGAATCCACTCTGGTTGGATTACCATAATTGATATTAATGTACTAGGGAAGGTTTAATTAAACCGGACGAAATAAGATGCGAGTACTCGTAAATTCTCTTGAGCGCTACTTAGAGCTTCTCACGTCGCAGAATGACTTTTATTTTAGTTGCAACGACCATTATTGTGGTAGTGGTGACGATGGATTACAGCTACCGTTAATGTCATTTATTTTAACTAACTTCACAAGTAAGATTTTATTTCTGATGTTTTACTCTTTTCAACCGACTTCCAAAAAGGAGGAGCTTATCAATTAGAATGTATGTTCTTTTTATGTTTGTTACCTCATATCTTGAGACTGGGAAAACCATATTTAAAATTGTTTTTTTTTTAATGCAGTAGCATGGTCCCATTTCAAGGGAAGTAGTAACTTCCCTTGAAATGGGACCATATTTCAATTTGGTCCCATTTCGGTAATTTGAAGTCGGTTGTTGTGTCAATTTATGACATGGTATTTTTATTGGTTCAAAAAACCCATGAACAGGGATACCCTTCAAGGGACTGCGTTGCTCGATGGTAACAACAAAATAATACGGAACCATTTTACGAATAGTTTACCAACACTGAAAAAACATTTGATTATTAGGTATATTTTCAAAGTGATTAAAAATATTTATATTAATATTAAAAGTATAATGTATCCAAAAAAAATAAGAAAGCTTTTTAGGAACAACCGGCCACGTGTGGGTCTGACTTGTGCACCGAGAGTTCCGTACAAATAAAAAAAAATATGCTTGTCATAATTTATCTTTTATCTATGCTATAAGACGTTACGTAGTACCAAATTTCCAGATTCTGAGTTCACGGGAAGTACCCTGTAGGTTTTGATTCCCTTACGAGTGTCGAAAATTTGCAGCAAAAACGGCTGTATTTTTTATTGCGTTGTCTTAGAAGTTTGATTCACAGCTCTAAGAGACAGCAAACTTGAACATTTGATATGAATTTCAGCTTGATACCTTTACGCGGTCATGGTTAAAGGGTCTTAACAGAGAGACAGACATACGAACAACAAGTGATTCTGGACTTCAATGAGTACCTAGCACGTAAGTGTATAAGGCAGCGTAATAGTCCTAATAATTATAAAGAAAAAGTAATTATGATTATTTAATAATATTAAATATGCTCCGTCAAGACTGCATCGTTTTAAAACTACATTTCCCTATTACATTATAGCTACAATGTAACGAGTGACATACGCTTACTAAACTTACGCTATAATTGCCGAACGATAGTGGCCTGGAACGCCCTGCGTTCTTTAAGCGGAGCGTGAAGAGGCAGATCAGTAGGTCATCAAGTTGAGGGCCACTCTCTATAGTATTGTGCGCTGTGAGAGTGGCCCACAATCGCTAGACGTCGTCACGACTTACCACCAGGCGGGCGGCGTCAATTTGGCGAATCCAATATAAAAAAAAAACAATAAGAGTGGAGTTACAATAAAAAATGTTGCAAAAAAACCATGAGAACGAATTCATTAACGTACGCTAGAAGCAAACTAGTACATAACAGACTAGCAGTGAGATTTTCCTTTTATTAGATATCGGCTGCACATCACGTTCTGCGCCACACAATTAAATCATTCGGTATCTACTCGCACGTGTGCGTATACATGTATGGAACGTGCACTCCGAATATCAGATATGGACGGTGTCGTGATTCTACGTCACATGTTCTGGATGTACGGTTGAGTTTGGAGGTAGTTTAATAAAATTGTTTATTAGATACTATTAGCTGATGCCTATGGTTTCGTCCGCGCCTAGTTACCAGTGAACATATTCCCAGTATTTAAAGGTTCCGAAATTATGAACCATTAAGCTTTGAACTTACTCCTTATAATCAGCGACACCGCAATACTTGCTACGCCCGTAGCATTTACTACGCTGTAGCGGCTACATCGTCTTTTTTATTTTTTATAATTCCGCTCTAACGTACGTTGCCGGGCGTCTCTGGTTCACACGCAGAAGGTATTTCCAGAGGCGCCCGGCGGACTTTGACCACCTCTGTGGTCACTACGGGGGTTTGGTAGGGATGAGAATCCCGCGTCGTTGGGTAGGGTTTTATCCCGCGTCGGTGAGTGAATTTGGTGTGCAGCACGCAACCCTTCTAGCCTGCTTCTGTAAGGACGGCGGGTGGCGATCCCGCCGTCCTCAGGCCCCGATCATTGAGGTCTTGGGCGTAGATGTCATGTATCTACATGGCTACATCATCTACAGAATCCTAACCGCTTAAAGCTGTGAACGGAAAAAAAACATAGAAAGAAGCATTTGTCGCGCTCGAGAATGACCCAACGCAGATCTAAGACCGTTTATTTTAGAGATTTTGTTTTAAGTTATGCTTCTATGTTTTTTCCGTTCACTGGCTTAAAGACAGAAATGAAAACTAGATTTGTTAAAGTAGTTTGTTTTTGAAAAAAAAAATTTAAAAAGCTAGCTGTCAAAGAAAATATTAACAAACGTTTGAATACTAATCTACACGCGTAACATTGGTTTCTAGAATCATCAACTCAGTCGGAAATTATATAACCCAATCACCAAGTCATCAAGTTCCACATAGGAATAATTTTCACAGTATTGGATGCACGTAGCGTGTTATTAGAATTCAGTCATATGCACATATCACCATCATTCAACCCTTTGGCATATCAACTGTCGTTTTGTTCCGATTTTCAAAATGTATCAAACACCAACTGCAATTAACTTTGGAATTGTAAAAACATTCCTACCTTTGAGATACTATGGTCAAGCACTCGCCACTTATTTAGAAATAGTACTAACTGTGTAAGTGTCTTGTCTAGGCCGCGTTTTGATGCGGACGTGTTTATACTTATATAGTGTAGCGCGGCGTCAGCCGTTGCATGTATTGCGATGAGTTCGCAATACACGCAATACTTGTCGCAAACGGATTGCTCGCGTTCCTGCAATAGAAGCTGGATGTGATGGACGACTTGTCGGCTATCCAGATCTGTTCGTCAAGTTTCAGCCATGAAGATATAGCTGCCTCCAAGCGGCTACTGTACAGCGTACTCAATAATAGCAAACAGATGGTGTCCCGTCGGCGTGACGCG
Organism: Nudaria mundana; assembly: GCA_963556515.1. Lineage (NCBI taxonomy): Eukaryota > Metazoa > Arthropoda > Insecta > Lepidoptera > Erebidae > Nudaria > Nudaria mundana. The sequence continues at coordinate 21,740,347 of OY748293.1, read as the reverse complement.
ACAAGAAAGAGCATACAGGATATCATCACGCTGCTTAAGGCAACCGATTCCGACGACGTGCCTACGTTTGTGGCCCAAGACTTATCGAAGCTTCCTCCGGTCACATTCGATCACGTCGACGTTACCTGCCTTTTAAAGGATATAGTGTCCTTAAAGGCGAACCTGGCGGACGTCCAGACAAAGTTGGCGAAAACCGATAATATCGTTATGAATTTGCGTAAAGAAGTTGATACTTTACGTGAGACTACAGCGGTATCTAGGTCACCACCTAACTCCAACATTAACACGCGCTGCGAAGCTGAACTCAATGTGAGTTTCGCGTCAGCAGTTTTGTCGCCGTTCGCGCCGCCGTCATCGAGTGCACGCACACTTGCACCCGCCCCCGCGGCCCCTACCTGTCAAGCCGCTCGAACCCTGCGCCCTGCTCCGCTGCCCGTACCTGCAGCTCCCGTGAAACTACGAGGTTTTGTTAGCATAGACAAGACCGCTCCACCGAAGCCACTACCTGAGAAGGTATCGGATGTGGCTAATGATGAGTTTGTGACGGTACAAAGTAGGAAGCGCCGATCACGAACCAAAGGGAACCGTTGCGGCGCAGATGCAACGCAGTCCAGCACAGCGCTGCGTACCGCAGTACCGAGTACACCAGTGTATATATCCCGCCTAAACTACACCACTAAAGCGGAGAACATCGTGGAGTACGTGCGCAAGAAGGGCAACGTCACGCCGAGACTACAGCTGTTGGAGTCGAGCCGCAACGTCAGTTTCCTGTCGTTCGTGGTGCGAGTGCCCAACAGTCGCCTGAGCCTCGTCATGCAGGAGAACTTCTGGCCACAGGGCGTGGTATTCCGTCGCTTCCGCGGATCGTTACCACCGAAACGCAAAAGGACCTAAGTGCGATAGTGAAGTGTTTACTTACACTAGTTTTACGGTTCTATCACTAATACAACTTTATAATATCTATAATGTATTTTTAGTTTCTATGGGTCGTAGAATAAGTTAATATCACCTGTAACTTTTCTATTTGTTGCCTGAAATAAATAAAGTGATAAAAAAAATACAAAAAATACTTTTTAGTAACAGAACACTATTTCCTTTCGGGTAGTTTTTAACTGCTAATCAAAAAAACTTCATTTTGTACTAAAAAAAATCACGTTCCTAAACAAAAATACTGATTGCACAGCAAAAAATTACCTCAAAATTTGTTAATTTTAGCAGCAATTTAAGTTCGTGATGTATAGCTATTTATATAAAAATATTAAGCTAACCTAATCTATCCAAGTCGGATTAATCTAAGACCGTTTCTAGGTATTAAAAAAAATTACGAAGACTAAAGACGGGAGCGCAGCCTAATCTATCCAAGTCGGATTGCCCTAACCCTTTAGTAGGTTTTGCGGTGCGATCAGTATATTTTTATTATTTGTACGTTAAATATCTTTTTTGGATGCATTGGAAGAAAAAATACAGTACACGATTGATTTATGTTTTTGAATTATTTTTAGTATGTACTAGTATTATTAAACAATTGGGTTATTTACTGGGGAAAAATATTTGCTGTAAAAAATGTTTATAAATTGGGGCGTGACAAGTTTTTGCCGTGCATTTAAATTTATCCCTTTTACGTAGGTCACACTGTAAGTTTTGCGTAACTTTAAAAAGCAACATGTTAAACCAAAATATTATGTTTATTGCTTTTGAAAATACTCTCCTTTACATTTTAAACATTTTTTCATGCGATCGAACCATTTTTTCAAACAGGAGGACCACAGATCTGAAGACATGTTTTCTACCTGCTGATTGAACGCTATCACTGCCTCTTCGGAGTTGGTAAAAGTGAAACCTCTCATCAAATCTTTTATTTTAGGGAAAATACAGAAATTACAGGGTGCTAGGTCGGGGCTATGCGCAGGATGGGTGACGAGTTGTACTTTTGCGGAAGCTAAAAATGACTTTGTTTTGTTGGCCGTGTGTGAAGAAGCGTTGTCATGATGTAGGAGAACGCGGCTTTTGGGTCGTCTTTCGCGAACTTTTTCTAACACCCTGGGTAAACAAATTGTAGAATACCACTCGGCAATAACACTCTTTTGATCTTCAAGTGAAATTGTACATATGGGACCCGTAGCTGAGAAAAAAAACGCGATCATTTTTTTACCAACGTTTCTCGCCTGCCTCACTTTTGTTGGCTTGTTCTCATTTTCAAATACCCATTCACAAGATTGTCTTTTTTTTCGGGTTCAAAACAATAAATCCACGTTTCGTCTCCTGTGACAATGTCATAAACAGCATTAGAATGTCCGTGGTCGTACTTCAGTAGCATCTGTGAGCACCATTTCACGCGTGCCCGCTTCTGCTCCGCTGTCAGTTCATGAGGGATCCAACGACAACAAAGTTTCCGAACTTTCAAATCTTCGTGTTAAATTATCTGGATTTGACTCATACCAATCCCCAATAGTCCTCGAATTGTCTCATAGGTAATCCGCGGGTTTTCTTCAATTAACCGCTTAAGAGTAGCCACATTATTTTCGTTGACAGCAGTTGAAGGCCGCCCTTCAAGAAATTCGTCATGTAAAGAAACTCGACCTCTCTCAAATTCAGCAAACCATCGCCTCACGGTGCTTCTCTCCCAAAAGCATTTTGAAGACGAGCGGCACAGTCTTGCGGAGAGTGAGAACTTTTAAAAAACTAAAAAAATATCGCTCTAAAATCTTTTCGACTTAATTCCATTTTCGTTGCATAAACTTTGATGTGTGATAAAAAACAATTGACAAATGATTTCCCGCCTATTGCTTTTTTTATTACTAAGAAGGTTGCAACGTTTAAAAAAATATAACATTCGAAATTCAAATACTTCCGATTAGCTAGAAGTGCAAAACTTTTAGTGTGCCCCATGTATCACGAGTTTTGTTACATGTGGAAACCACTATTGTAATCCCTACCTCTTTGAGGATAAAGACATAAGTTTGTGTGCCTGTGTGTGTACTCGTATACAGTTATTGCTATAACTAGGCTAAGAGAATCCGCCGGGCGCCACTGGGAATTCTCTCAGTGTCTACCGGAGGCGCTCGGCAATGGACGTATGTGCGGCCGCAGCCTAGGGCTGCGGAATAAAAAAAAAAGGCTAAGAGAATAGGGTAGATGACTGTTAAGTCAAATCAGCTTCTTTTAATTCATCGTCAAAATTATAGACCTCAGAGGAATTTGTATGAAAAACTTAATTATGATGTCACTATTCTGCACCGTCAAATTACTAACTATTAGATTCAATTGATGATGTATGAATGTATGTATGTATGTAGGTATGTACGCCATTAGAATCGTCATTAAACGTGGCAACGTAAGTATAGCATTCTGAGAACCTTCGCGTCAGTGAAGGTTCTTAGAATCTGTCTAGCAATGACGCGTAAGACTGTTTGAGACTTATATTATAAATTCCTGGAATAAATAGCTTGTTAGCTTCATCATAACCTTTGAACGAATTAACTTTGAATTTGATACTGATTACCTAGAATAAGATCTAAGATATTTCTCATTTCTAATCCAAATTGCTTTAGACGAACTAAATAGCAACATTTAAAGCGGTGGCTATTTACAAGAGCCAAATATAATTAAATTGTGTTCGATTTTGAATGTAATTAAAGTCTTGAATGGAAACTTTTTCGAGTGAGAATCAACAAGCTAGAAAATCAAGAAGCACTTTGCAACTTGTATCATTGTTTATTGGAACAAGTTTGTCCAACACTTTGCGATCAACTTAATTACCAGTTAAAACTTGGTGTCATTTTTTTATAGCACTCAAAAGTTTACGTCTAGAATCCTATTTTTAACTATCTTTAAAATGTAGGATGTTCTCAAATTCGACTGTATGTTTTTTTATCTTTCGACTGGGTGAGCCTCTATTTAAAAATTGAAGGCGTCTGCTTTCCGAGTGGTGCCATTTGAATTTGGCCTTTGAATTATTAGGTAATTTGAAGTTTGTAACGCAAAGAAACTCGCTCAGGCTCGTTTCTTTAAAACTACTCGTGTTCCCCTTTGTTATGTAACTACTATTATCAGTTATTTGGATCCCATAACACAAGGTTTTAGCCTACTTTAAGCTAGATGGCGTTATATAAAAGAAGTTCATAATATTTGAAAGTTCTAATTTGTATAAAATATTCACTTAAATACCTATTACTTTTCCGTTTCATCATCATATCAAAGATAAATCATTAAAAAAACAATGGTAAGTAAAATGTTTTAAGAAAAAACTTTTTAAAAATTATATAATAGCATTAATTTTTCGCAGAATTAAAAAGACAACAAAACGTCGACAATTGTTTCGCCTCTAAACGAGGCATTATCGAGACTGTCTCAGAGAGAACAGCAAAATTCGTGGTTGTAACGTGTTTGCTTATAAGTAAACGCGTGCAAATTTCATTATCGCGATGTAGGATTCTTTACAATAACTAATGTGGGTAGAAACCTCAGATCATGCTAACTAAGTTCCAAAAATAGGTATTCACCAATACTTGACCTTATCTGTTTGATTTAATTAATGTCTTTTGATAAGTTGCGTAGAAAACCCAAATGACACACACAAACCAACAACAATTAATGTGTCTGTCTGTTCGTAAACAGATTAAGTAAGGGAGATGTGTGAAAATCTATTTGTTCGTTGAGTAAGGTGTCCGCATCTCTTCTAACTATTTCTAGCCTTTCCCAAACACTTAACTTGAACCCTTTCTCACATAAACGTAAAACTTTAAAAGTGTTACTATTGTTCAAGGAATGAGCAGTGTCAAGAAGATGCTTCGCGAAGAGGGATTTCTCAGGACAACCATTGCGGGACGCCGCTCTATGTTCCTTATATCTAATATCGAAGGACCTGCCAGTCTGTCCCACATACTTCAAATCACATTCATCACAACTCAACAAATAAACACCTGATCTGCGTGAGACCGACACCGAATCCTTGCCATTACATAGCTCCCTCAAGGTGTTCTGAGTTCTAAAAGCAACAAATATACTACTTTCCCTCATGATCTTAGCTATACTCAACGAGACGGGACCCACGAACGGCAAACAGGCCGTGTACTTCCTAGGTGGATCTTGAATCGGATGTAATAAATGAAAACTAGCCTTTCTGCGTTTTTTATTTAATAATGAGTGGACCATTCCTACGTCATAGCCATTACTTTGTGCTATGTAGCAAATGATGGACAATTCTTCACCAAATGCCTGTGGGCTCAACGGTACCGCCAGTAACCTGCTCAGTAAGCTGTGGAAAGCTGCCATTTTATGTTGCCATGGGTGATTGGATGAGTAAGGAATAACTGTGTCTGTAACTGTTGGTTTCCTATAGATACGGAACTCATGAATATATCATTAGTTAATAAAAAATATGTTATTTTATTTGAAATCAAATTCGTTTTATTTAACTGATATTCTCTCGCTGGCGATATTTTTGGGGTTTGCCAATTTTATTTCGGTGTACCATACCTTACTGGGAAATATACGCGAATCTTCAATATCGCTACCTACTAAGTTAGTTTATTACACTGGTACTGCTATACCGTAGTAAAAGAAAATACCGCAGTCTTCTTATACAGCAAAGGATCTTTAGCAATGTTTTAGCTCTAAGACACAACCAGCCTAGGCATACTCATCAACACGCAATGCACCTGCTGATAGACTGACGAGGCTGACCTGCTGATAGACTGACGAGGCTGACCTGCTGATAGACCGACGAGGCTCCTTCGATAATTTCCGTGGTTATCGAAAACGACAATTGGTTTGCTCCATACTACGTAATGAAAGGTTCTATCAAGGAACATAATTTTGTACTGTGTGAAAATTAATGTACCTTCTTGAACTTGACTCTATGACTTTAATTAACCTAAAATAAACGAAACATAGATTAACTTGGCACGTGTCATCACTTGATATTTCCATTTTGTTTAATAATAGCAAGAAACCCTTTTGACCTAATAAGTTCGCGTAATCAGAGAAATCCAATCTAAAAATCGCATTAATTCAAACCCTTGTTGTAACAATGGACATGAAACTTCCTCGTGTGTTGGAAAATTACTCACAAGTTGGTGGCCGCACGACATCCAATCGGACGACACCGCACGTAATCGCACAGCACCGCGCGACTTCGCGTCGAGACTTCATTTCCTCTCTGTGATAGATGGCTCTGTATCTTCAATGAGATTTATAATGGTGTGTCACATTCCTAACATAATGTGTGAGTTGTAACACGTAGATTGATGCAAAATTCTAGCTATTGTTACATAGAAAGTTTTGTCAAACTTTTGAATTCAGGGTAGTGTTGGCGAAGTCCTATTATATACTGAATGAATTGGATATGAAGTTAGATAGCGGGATAGCTTAATAATAAAAGTAGATACATACCTCAGTTTTCTATTTCAAATCTTGATAGGTAAATTATGTTTATTTTCCGAAAATAAACTTTAGTTTAAATATTATATAAACAATGAATAATAAAATCACCGACCGCGAAGCCTTTCACTATTAATTACACAAACAAATACAACACAGTAAGACACCGACTTAAGTTTTAAAACCTTCATTGAATATTTACAAAAGTTTCCACGACCCGAACCCAAAGAATCCGTCCTACATCCCAAGCATACGGGTGCCCTCAACCGAACTGTCCCAATGTAACCGAGCCCCAGCTTATACAGCACGCCACCATTACTTATGTATCAACCCTGGCGACTACTAAGCGGTCCCGGAGGCCCTTAGGAGCGCTCGCATGATTTTATTCCTCCACTCGCCTCCTATAAAACTCATTCGCTTCACGAAAACAACTTTTGACAATCAATCTGAAACGTGAGCGTTCTTGTAATTGCTTTTTTTACGTGGATACGGCTTGTGCATGGAAGTAAGGCGTTAGACAGAAATGAAATAAGCGTTACGTTATTATACTAAATTGATGTTAAAGTATTGATTCAAGCTTGCAAATCAAGATAAATATAACTTTATCTTATAACCTCTCGAATAGAAGTACCTACACATATTATAGGTCAGGCCTATATAAGTCGCCTAACATTAGCAAAAAATACGTGACGTCAGCGACAACTTGAAGTTGTACGTCAGTAAGGGTTGTCTCTTGTTTGTGACACGGCATTGACCATAGAGTTGATATTGAGGCATTAACGTCATAATTATTGGTCAAATTATGCTGGTACTTTACTGACAACCCTAACATTCGAATTATGTTCTATGTAAACAAAAGGATGTGCTTTAATTAACGTCGGAGTGCAAGTTCTGTATGTAAATACTATTCCCTATTCTGTGCTTAGGTCACGTCTTTATCCCCGAAGTGGTAGACAGAGGCAATAATGACTTTTTTTCATTCACACAATTACATCTTTATCCCAGAAGAGGTAGGAAGATGACGTGAGTTTTGCCAGTATATAATAATATAATTTGCCAGTAATTTGCCGTTAACGGGCACCGTATACAATAGAAAACCAGTAATCATTCATTTTTGGTAATCCACACACTAATTTCAACATCCAGTATAATACTAATGGTATCGTCATGGGGTTATCCTTTCAAGGGCGTACCTGAGACGCCAGGCAATGAACGTTAGGACGGATAATAAAGAGAAAATGTAAAAACTCATTCACACTCACCTACAATATTTGCAAATCGGTTATGCCACAGAATAGTGGTCAAATATATTTTGTAACCTTTTTTGTGTGTGTACATAATCACCACTTTATTCCCAAAATGTAAAGAGATGCGTTATATACACCCCTATTGTGTTAAGTCACTTTGTTGATCCCACGTCATAGGAAGCGAGCCTATTGGGGTTTTCGGGCACAGTTTACTTGAGCCTAATCCGTTCGTCAGCATATGCACCGCGTGCATTTGAGCATCATTTGGGCCCTTTTTTTCGCCGCATTTCCATTGAGGAGCGCCTCCAGTAAGCACTGAGAGAATTCCCAGTGGCGTGTCATGAATACTTCAATTGGACTACAAAAATAAATTGGATTCATTCAAAAATAAATAGGTAACGATTAAACCATACAGTATATCCGTGCGCATGAAAGATGATTTCCTGTGTGTCAAAGAAATCTTCGAGCTAGTTTCCGCCGCAGATTGGGTACGTATCGACTGCATCTGAAATGTAATACTTTACTCTGCTCTATGAAATATACTTTAAAAATAAACCTGTTTCACGGCACATCTTAACAATGACAGCGCGGTTTAAAAGATTTATTTTGAAGTGGTTTAAACGTTTTCATATACCCCGTTCCAATTTTTATTCTTAAAATGAAAAATATATTTTAAATGATTTTTATGCAAAATTATGAGTTGCCAACTTACGTGTCACATTTCTGCAAATCCATCTTGATTGAGTTATAATCAAATGGTTTCAAATCTTTATTAAAAAGTACCTACCACCACTTGCAAACACAGCGCGTTCAGTTGATTATCTTTAAATTAAAAAAATATATTTATAACATTCTCACACAACGTCATCTAACCCAAACTAAGATATTAGCTTATTTGTTTCTATGTCCACTTTATTTGACAGGCTACTTATTTAGTATCATAAAAGCGGACCATGAGGGAATTCTCCTAAGTACTCGGGAGCGCCCGTCAATGGATGATGGGGTGGCCACATGAAGAAAAAATATTTTTTAAGAGAAACCGGCATCCATTAATTGAAAAAATCGAAGTTTCAACAACACCCAAACAACAATCCAAATTTCGTGAAATATGTAAAAATATCACCTCAATAATAAAGAATTCATAGGAAAAATCTATATGATAAAAGCTTACAAGAATTAATAAAGTCCACCAATTTCATAGTAATTGTTAAGATTATAATATATTTTAAGCGCAAGACATTCCCACAGCGGTAACTCGAAACATTAATTTTCTTAATGGACTAAGGCCGGCAGTAAGCCTGACGACACGAAACGAATGTCGACGGCAAATCGCGAAGTGTCTCCGTGCGTAAACACCAACTGTGGCACTTGTGACGTAGGGTTGACGCTAATTAGATCAATCGCTTTCTCATTTTTTTTTTACACAGCTGTTCGTAAAATGCCAAGGGTTGGGCTGCTAAGGAGTTCTCCACCATTATCTTCGGGGCTCAAGTCATCCTCCTGCACGCACTGTACCTGTTAACAGACAAATGAGATTTTGGCAGGAATGCTTTAAAGTGGCAGCAAAAGTGTGACAAATAAATCGACTGACAAAATCTGGGCCTAACATAATGCCTCTGTTGATATTCGAGGATAACGCCGGGATTTCATAGTACTATCAAAGCTTTCGGTGTAGTAACCATGTATTATTTAAAATTTGCTGCAAGCTCTAGGTAAAGACATAACATTTTAACATAACTAATATAATTATAAATAATCATAGTATAAGATGCGAACTCTCAAAAAACTGTTCAATAATACACTACATTAATTATTTATAAATAACTAAAACAGGTGTTTACTTTAAAAATACGTTTGCCATCCCTATCTCCCTCCCCCCCACCGCGTACAAAGACACGCTTTTAATTAATTAAAATGCAAACCACCGACTTTAATTCATCTCTTCAGTCACGATTGCTATTTTTGATTTGCGCTTATACAATACCGATAGAATTTTATTTTATACTAGGCTAGCGAACGCCCGCGGCTTCGCCCGCTTGACAAATTATGTACACCAAAACCTTCCTTGATTACCACTCTATCCATAGGTGAAAACCGGATCAAAATCCGTTGCGTAGTCTTAAAGATCTACGCATTCAAACAGAACGGGCTACTTTGTTTTATAGTATGTTATGATGATTACCGCGGCTCCTGCCATCATGATATCTGTACATAGTTTTCTCGTTTCCGATAACCACCGTAACACATTACTGGGATAAAAAGTAAAGGATAATGTAGTTAATAGTGACAGATTTTTCAAAATCGGTTCAGTAGTTTCGGAGAATTGCACAATGCAATTCAAGCAAATAATGCAAGCAAACAATCAAATCCTTTCTCTTTACAGTATTTGTATAGACTACTAATAACGCCCAGCGACTCCACCTATGTTGAATAATTACCTCGTTCATAATTCTTACAGAAACACATTAAACTTAGGTGTCCTTGGTGTCCTTTAATTTAATCCATTAACTTAGTGGTCGTCCTATGGTTGAACAGTAGACCTCGCGAACATTAAAATAATTTTTAGGATACCGCCCCGTGTTAAGGTCAACTGTTAACGAGTGACTGACTAACAATATAGAGAATAATATTATGACACAACCGACACAACTTGTGTTTTTAGATGCACGAGTTAAGATAAATAAATACATTCTTAAGTCTGATTACCTGTCCTCGCATACAGAAATAACAAATCTAATTTTAATTAAAAACGTTTTGTATACAAGTACTTTTATTAAATGTTTTCATAAGACGTGATTCCAGTTCTTATAAAAGGAATGCTTTTGCTCCTGTTAGCTCTGTCTCGTATTTTTGCGCTTTTTTATTTTGCATTTCTACGGCTCAATTCGTTTGAGACATTAGTTAGCTGGTATTAATTAAAATTCTAAACCTTGACCAAAATAAAATTAATAAAATATTATATTTTTTTTTAATTTAAACCTTTATTTCAGGCAACTTAGACTAGTTACAGATCTTATAAACTAATCTACGGCCCATAGATATATACCTTAAAACTAAGAATACATAATAATATAAACATTGATTAGGCATCAAGGCCCATAATAATAAATACCTAAACCTAAAATACATATCTATACATAAAACTTAAATCTATGTCGACACGTTCCTTTGTGCCTTTTGTTCGGCGTTGTCTCTCGGCCGGCCCCGGAACCGCCGGAACACCACACCCCTCGGCCACAAGTCTTCTTTGGTGAAGGTTTCCAGAGCCGTCGACGGCACACGCACCACGAACGACTTGAAGTTCACGTTGTGACGCGACTCCAAAGGCTCCACGTACTTGGTCTTGGCTGTGATGTACTCCACGATGTCCTTGGTCTTTGTGGAGTGATGCAGGCGCGAGACATACAGCAGCGTGGTGGGTACAGCAGGTCTCAACAGGAAGTTGGGCCCTGTGGGTGCAGTACCACACTTGTTTCGGCAGGGTTGAGTCCTGCGTTTCTTCTGGACTCTAAGAAATCCATCAGCATCCGGATCCAGATGTTTAGCGTTTATAGTTTATATGCAAGAATATATTCTGTTAAAGAAATTTTAATATCATCGTTAAAAAATAACTAAGAGCAAAGATTTGAAAATTTTTCACAATCCTGGATCGAGTTCATTACCTACTTATCTAAGTACCTATCTCAAAATACCTTGGAATCACTATTATAAACCATTACCTCCAGTTAGTTATTTTTTACAATAATAAAGCTAAAAAAAATTGTTTGGTTGAACGTGTCAGTAATGTAAAATATGTTATTATACTTGTGGGTAAAAGTGGTTCTGTACCTATTTCTTGATTATTAAAGAGGGTAGTTAAATATTAAAACCCACTGTCAATGTCTGCTGACTCCCACCATCATCATACATCGAGCCTTTTCCCAACTCAGTTGGGGTCGGCTTTCCAGTCTAACTACGATTCGGCTGAACTTCGATATTTTCCGTGAAGCGACTGCCATCTGACCTTCACAACCCATGGGCGATATCAAAGTTCTGTAGTTAGACCGCGAGGATTTTTGATTTAGGGCTCCAACTACCCCTAACGACTGCCATAGATGTTAGTATGACAACCGGGACCTACGGCTTAACGTCTGCTGACTCCCACCATTCTCACATTCCTCACCATCGACTGTTGTCGATCCGTGAGGATTGCTTCTATACTAAGATAAGTTTATTGTTACTATGTTTAAATACTTGCAAGATAATTATAATATGACCCTACCGAGTTTCTTGCCCTTCTTCTCGGGATATTTGGTAATCGAATGTGCGGATTACGAATAAATACAATCATATCTTGACTTTAGTGTTTCATTGCTTAGGGGTATAGGTACCTAATAGTATTCCTCTGGCAGTTGATATCGGAGCAATACCTTGTCATGATTAGACATACGATTATACGATCACAAAGCTATCTTTAGAGAATAGCTTTCAGTACAGTCATCCTATTGATGTAGGTACCTGGACTTTTAGGGAGTTATGTAACATAGTTACATAATACATAGTGTGAGTATATCAGTTATTATGTTGGTGGTGTACCTAGGATCTGCTTAGGGATAATGTAAGTATACTAATTATTATATTGGTGGTAGTTCACCACCAACAAGATTAGGTACTAAGACAAGTGTGGGTGTGAGGTACACCTCTGCCTACCCCTTGTGGGATATAGACGTGATGTATGTCTGGCTTCCTGACTAGTATAAAGCTTTGTATGTTCTGTGAGACATGGAATATACATTTCTATGGATACTATTATAATGAAACTCGAATAGTAGGTACGTAATTTAGTTTATTCACCTACAAGACATCTATTTACGAATAGGCTATAGCCTCTCTTATTCATTAAATGACAAACGCGTAAATCTTGAAAGATACTGATTCAAATAAAAAGAAATATGATTGTCTATTGTAATAGTCATTTAATGAGAAAGGTTATAAGTATGACTCAAAATCACTCTTCTACTAATAAGACTCAACACAAGAAACACTAAACAAGACCAAATCAGTGAAAAACTATGCATAAACGATGAATTTTCGATTCTCTTGACATCCTGTTCCGTACACTGTGTAATCGGTTAAATACGCAATATTTCTCTAACAAGGACATTTGGCGCATCAAAATTCCAAGCGGATGAAGTCGTCTGCATGTTCCTTCTTAAGTGTTAGGTTACACAACGATAAAACAGGTCGTATTCAGTAACCATATAAACAGTCTTGTTCCTGCGTTAAAAAAATGAACATTCTAGAACATATTTTCAAGTACAACCCTCTAAACACTTTAAATATACCACACAGTTCATAAGCAGTGCCTTGTACGGCTCCTAATGGCACAAACACTAAACGTTCTAAAATCAGTACATAATGAAGCACGTATCCGGATTTACATGAAACGCGCGACCCTCGGTTGGTGGAGTCTGCGCAAATTGTATCCTTGCCACCTTTCATTCTCGCGACGTTTATGAACAGAATGAGTATTTTTACCTTGTATTGTAGACTTAAAAAAAAGTAGAAGTGAAATAAACTGTAACCTAAACCTTAAAAAACTGTAAACTTTAAAAAAACTTGAACTGTGGTAGATGCCCACAACTAAAATAATTAATTTAAATGTATGTACTCGTACTTTGTCTTTTTATATCGCCCACACTAATGTATTGTTAACTAGCTATCCCGGCGAACTTTCACCTGAGAATTAAGAGTGTTTCGGCACTTGGTGAAACTTATAGTAATAAATGCTAACAAAAAAACACTTTTCATTTTTTCATCTTTCATCACTTTTATTTAATTTTCAGGATTCAACCTGACCGGTTTCGCTTTATAGCACTATCAACGGTTGTAGTTCACTTTATATATTTTATTTATTGAATAAGTATTTTACTACACTGTCAACAATGGCTTGAAGATATGTTAGACAGTGTGGTAAAATACTTGTTTAATAAATAAGTAAAGTGAACAACAATCTTTAATTTTGCTATAAAGCGAAACCGGTCAGGTTAAATCCTGTAAATTAAATAAAAGTGATACGTTGTAAAAGTGTTTTTGTTAGCATGTATTAAGGAATTGACTGTTTATTTGTTTTGCGATAAATAGGTTTAATGCAAAAAAACAAACTGTCAATTCTTTCCTTTTTATAATATTACTAGCGGACGCCCGCAGGTTCGCCCGCGTGAAATAGTTTCATGATTGCCTATTCCCGCGGGAACACATTACCTGGATCAAAAACAGTCTATATTACACCTTATTACATAAGCTATCTGCCAGTGAAAGTCCAGGTAAAATCGGTCCAGCCGTTCCAGATATTAGCGGAAACAAACAGACAGACAGACGGATAGACAAAAAAATTATAAATTGCATTTTTTATGTCAGTATCTTGTATACATTGAGTAAAAACCTGGTAATTTTAAATTAAACATAGACACTTCAATTTTATTTTTCTGTATGGATATGGATGTAAGATTTTGTGAATTTATTGATAAATTCAAAATTATCACCATTAAGGAAAGACTTATATGTACAATAAGAATTACAATGTACAAAATATACATAATTATATACTAAAAATATTTACATTACAAAATATCGTTTAAAAAATCCTCCGCGCTATTGCCTACTGGGAAGGTTCCCAGAATGCTGGCTGTGTTGCCACGTTGGATTGCGATACTTATTCTTTGGGCCAGAAAATAGCCAGCCTTCTGGTCCTGAGAAGCATAGATTAGGCGTTTAGCAATGTCTATAAAGGCAGCGAGCACTCGGACCCCATGACCCCAGTGTCTCAACCCCAAACGGCTCAAATATGTAATCACCTAGCTAGGTTAGCATATTTACGCCGTTTGAGGCCTTCAGCCGATGCAGCAGCAGTGCCGGCACATCCGGATGTGCTTGGAAGGTGTGAAGGTGCTAAGGTGTCAAATTCCATTAAGTAAATTATATACCTACCAAAGTAAATAGTACCTATATACCTACTACTATCTATGCCATTTGAGAGAATATCAAGCAGAAATCATCAGTTATCTAAAGTTCAAAAGTGAAAGTTTGGTTTGAATCATCTCCATCGAGATAAACAAGAAAAGGGTCTAAACGATACTTTACAATTTAGTCCCCTTAAATTTACTTGTCAAATAAACAGACAAGTTAAATAACAGCCTATTCTGTCTCGACTGCCTCGGTAGCGCAGTTGTATGAGTATGTGACTGCGGTCCCTGAGGTGCCAGGTTCGATTCCAAGTAGAAAAAAATAATAATATTAAGATCCACAAATGTTTGTTTCGGAGTTTGAGCGTTTTCTTTGTAATTATAATATTATTACGTATGTAAGAAACATATATGCGAATGTTTATCAGTCGTCTAGATTCCTTAGCATAAGCTTTTTCTAAGCTTCATTTGGGCTAGATGATGTGTACGAATGTCCAAAAAAAATTCTCGTAAGGTTTTTATACATTATTAAATTAAGCAGAGTGTCCTTCTAAATAATCAGTTATCCCTGTACCAAACTTAAATTAGAACAGTGGTTAGTGCTATGGAGCAACACAAAACATAAAGTAAACACAGGTATTCAAACGCTTTTTAACACGCTTTTATTAGCTTCACTTGTATGTTTGCTTGTTTGTAACCGACACTTTTGGGTTCGATTTCGCCCTACTTTGAACGATCAGAATTAATTCAAACTTTGCAAATAATTCGATTGAAAATTTAAAAAAAAATATGAAAATAAATACTAAATAAATAAATAATAGTTTAAAAAACTGAAAAAACACGCATTCCAACTAAAAAGTAGAAAATAAATTTTAATAAGTTTGAGTTAAGAAGTTTAGGCACATTAAGAGCACATATGAATGTCAAAATTTTACAATTTTATGTCAAGCACTATTATAAAAATACTAAATTAATGTAAATTTACAATATATTAACAAAATAAATATGTCACCTTAATACTAAATAAAAAAGATCAATCAAATAACCCGCCCCTGATCGCGCCCGGTGCAAAGGTGCCCATCACACTTGCCGAATTTCCACATTGAGTTAAGAAGTGAGTAAATAAGAAATAAATGTATATTATTGTAAAAAAGCGTGAGGTGCATTTTAAGATATTATCAAAATGATAAGTAAGTTTTCAGAACGAAAATCTCTTATACAACAGTAATGTCCGTCCGTCCGTCCGCCCGTCCGTCCGTCCGTGAACTACTTTCAACTTGATAACGATAAGAGCTAGAGACTCAGTGTAAACGCCAATCGACTCAGCATGGTCAAAGACCTCTATAATGAACTTAACCTTTGACCTCTGATCTCAAGATCAAGGTCAAAACGAGGTCAAATCGAGAACGGTAATAGTTAGAGACTCAAGACCAGCTGCAATCAACTCAGAATGGTCAAAGACCTCTAAAGTGATTAGAACTTTTTTTTTTAGATTTTATGAAAAAACTTTCGAAGACTCTAAAATATATGGTTGTAGTATGTTGTCTTTTCTCTGGTACCACAATCGCCTCACAGAGGGCACCACTGTAGAACGGGGTAGTGAAGCGGGGTACACAAAGAAGTACTCGGAGCGTAGTTTTACGTACTATAATAGTAATCAAAAAATATGGCCTCTGACATCCGGCTTTCCTACGAGCGCCCTCAAGTAATTATATAGCACCCAGCAGGGGTGGATGGCCGTATATCGTCCTTGAGTCAGTCCTAAGAGGTCACATGGAAACTCAAGCAGTGGTTGAGGTATCCAGCACACGCTGATAGTCCCTACTCGTAGCAAGGAATTCACAACAATATCAATAATATGCCGAGGAGGTCATTGACCCTTCGAGAATCTTTACACTGACTTCTAAAGTTACCGGTAGCGCCATCTAGTTACATCTTCGGAACTAACTCAGTAGTACGAGATAGAATGGCGAGTGACGCAATCTCTTAATCTTCGGTGGCAGTCTCGTTACATGGTAAATTTTTGCCATATTTTTAACTTGTGTTTACAATAATATACATTTATTTCTTATTTACGTAGTGTAATACGTATTCGTAATTCAAATTTATTAAAATTTATTTTCTACTTTTTAATTGGAAAGCGTGTTTTTTTAGTTTTTTATCATGATATTTTTATTATAAGAACATTTCAGAAGCAAAAATTCGATGTTGTCGATATTGGCCATCGTAGCTCAGTGGTCAGAGCATTCCCCCTGTTAGCGAAAGGCCATGGGTTCGAGTCCTGCCGATGACATCAGTTTTTGTGATTTATTTATAATTTCTTTCTTTATATAATAAGTATAGATTAAGCAAACTCATTGCTTTAGAAAAAAAGAACATTCACAGGACGCCAGTACATGAACACAACATCCTTGTAAAAGGAAAACCGTGTCGGAGTCTTTTGACCTCCTAGCAAATGTCTATTAAGAAAGTTATAATAGTTTGACGTATGACAAGTGAATTTGTTTAAAAATAGTAGATGTAAGGGACATAAAACACTAATAAGCTTTCGATACCTAATGTGGTTATTGATTTAGAATTTTTTTTTATAAGGTTTGAATTATTATTTAAGATTAAAAAAAATATATTAAATTCACCCAAGGCTTTCTTTAGGAATTCCATCCGAAACAGAAGAGTGGTCTTTGTTAATGCTAACGATATTTATGCTATACCTAGACATTCAAAGTGACGCGAATCTTTTCTACCGTCAGGGTACGTTACGGGACAAAGTCTGGCTAACAATCATGGCCAGTGACAGGAGTATTGTGGAGACTCGGAGAGTAGTGCAAAATAAAGCTTGCGAGGTAATGTTGTAAATGCAAGCCCGCTGTTCAGGCGGGCTGGCCATTTGCTTTGGAGTTGGGACACTGTGACGAAGATTTAACGATTTTTAGGGACATAATTACAACCGAACCTTACCAATTTGAATCCATAACTCAAATGAACGGATACATATATTTTATGCTTATATTGGTAGTAAATTAATAACAGAAGTGGACAGGCTTTTGTTTGTTTCGATGTTAAACGCGACAAGGCCCGACCGCGTGCGGTGATGTATGATAAATTATAATATTTATGTTGGGATAGACAGCTGGTTCGCGTTATAACATAATTTGGTTTTTAAAATTCACTATGTCAGTCACCAGAGTTCATCAGCAAAACTCTCAATAGGTAGTAGCCAGTCGGTTCAGTCGAATTATTATTTCATTGTAATATATATTATGTTTCGGTTCGTGATTGACCCGGACTGTGGCATGAAAGATTGTGCTCAATTGGTTTTTTGATGCAATTAACTATTTCTAACAAGTACCAAGAATTTAAGCTGTTGTAAGGATATTATACAACGTGTAGCTCGCTGCCGCTTCCGCGCTCGCTAGTACCGTGTACGTACGCACTTATGCACACCGTCGGAAAGAGCGAAGATTTGTAACAGCAAATACGTTTAATAGATAAAAAGGCTCCTTTTATTCTGTTTTATATTTTATTCAAACCGCAAGTGGGACCAAACGAGGTCCTTTGTCATTTCAGAGAGATACCTTCTTTAGGTAGAAACTTCATTATATTTAATACCAACGGACTGCCAAGGCTTCGCCAGTGACAAATAAAGAATATTTATACTAAAAACTTCCTCCAGAACCACTTTATCCATTAGTGAAAACTACATGAAAATCATTGCAGTAGGTTTTGAGTCGACAGACGCTGCAAAGGAATTTGTTTTATAATAATAATATGCAGTGATTTTTATATGTGCTTTGGGAAGTACTTACCTATTTAATCTAAGTTTTTTAATGTGTACAAACATCACCACGTCTCCGAGGCTTACTATTAAAGGGTTATCTTAAGAGATATGAGAACATATTTCAAATATTGTTAAATAAAAGTAAATAAATTACAAATAAATATTTGGGTCGGGGTTCAATTTTGAGGTTCAGCATTTGAAGGCTGAAAATGCGATCCATAAACGTATAAGTTCGCTTATGGAAAGCCCAAGATATAGAAACGTAAGCATTTTCTCAAAGAGGCGAGGTTTACGTAGCTCAGGCACTTGACGAATAATTTCATCATTCTATTTTGTTCTTTGAACCTGACGTTCTCTAAATTACTTAAGTAAAAAAAGTATAATTCATGCAAAGAAATGATCACAATACATAACTTATAGCTAATCGTGTGCAACTGCCATCAACAATTATAAAGTAATGTTACTTTAACTAGAGGTAATTTCCAAAAAAATCACTAAATTCAAACAATTTTCTAAAGAACATAGTTGGATATAAAACTATATAATTCTCAAACTTTGTATTAAAACTACAGAATAAGAAAACAGTAGTTACTTTGCATGTAAAATTCTTTTGGTGCAAACCTTTTGTCTGATTAGATACTTGTTTTATACTATTTTCATGTATTACACTAGCAATTTTAGTAAGCGAAGCTTTAAACGAGTTGGCTTTACACTGTTCTTAGTAATTTGTATATTGTATACATTGAAAGTGTTGTGTTGTGGTTTTTGTACCAAAACATTTTTCATTTATTGTGTAAAATATTTTATCTCACGTTTAACATCGCTTTAGTCTCATATAAAGGACTTTAAAAATAGCTGATCCTACCCTTCTGTAAGTACTAATAAGAATGGAATAAAAATACCTTTTTCTGAATATAAAATAGTAACATGAGCCACAAAATCTATAAGCAGCATCCTTAATCCATCGATTACATCACAGCTCATTTTAAAACAATATCCTTAAGCGAGTTCCACACAGCCACTCAGCGAGTAATCATAAATTAACTTCGTCAAGGAACTTCTTTACGTTCACGCTTAAAGCTTACATCAGAAACTCACGTTTAAGCGCTCAAATTGCTTGAAGCGTAGTCGAACACGCCGCCATGCCTTTAAGGCCCAACTTAATTACGTCACGTAGCAAGGATTTAGCCAACTTTCAACTAAGCTCAGCCTATATGGAGAGAGCGTAAACATCACGCGCGTCTTTCTTTCAAAGATATGCGTTAAGCCCCTCTCAGCAACTGTTCGTGATCCAAAGACGATATCAAGCAAGCATTATAATATCTTAAAAGTTCAAGTTTTCAATACATAAATTAATAACAAACGTCTTTTGGTTGGGGCGATGCGAGAGTTAAAGTTACTTTCAGCTTGATGCATAAAACGGGAGCTATAAGTGGTTCAATCAGAAAGTAAGTTTATAGTCTTTAAAAAGTAACAAAACAACCAACACTGAAGTCAACATTGTACAAAATATATGAAATTTCTTCATAAGTTTTCTCTTTCAATCTATTTGAAATAGTTCACAACATACAGTAGTTCTCGGAAACCATAAGAGAGAGGTAATTGTACAATTTTTGCATCCGCCCGGATGAAATTACTCTGCTGCCTCGGCACGTCAATCTCCTGCCGCTGGCAACATTTGTGATTGTATTTATGCTCGCTTTTACCGACGGAAATGCCTGTGGCTAGATTGGAAAACATTCAAAAAATAACACTTGGTAAATGTTAAATGAATTTAAAATAATGTTAATTTAAATTTTTAGTCTCAAACAGATTACAAACGGCTGTCTGCAGCGTTATAACTCTCAGATCTGCTTACTTGGAAAGGTGTTTCTTTAAAAAAATCCCATATCAAACGTTAGTGACGCGTGGTGCATTAGTTGCATGCATCATGTAATAAATAACAGACGCTTAAAAAGGAGTAGTGAGTTTTTATTGCCAGGGCACATGCTCGATATACTTAAATAATGTTGCGAATCTGGCAAGGTACCGTCGACATTTATTTCATCATTAGTAGTATTATTTTGTAACCTACATGAACACATATATTTGGCATTGTCTTAGAGAGAGGAAGTGGACTTCCGCAGCTCTCACATAACGTATAAAATATCAATAGCTGTAATTAATTCGGCATTAGGCTCACTGCCTAGAGATAAAGACACGTTATGTGTTTGCGTCTGTGTTTCCATATCTCAGTGTCAATGCTCCAATAACTTTTTAATTAACACTGTCACTGATATCCCTTTAAGGGACGCGGATTTATACAGTCGCAATAATTATAGCACAGTAAAACAAAGGGACAACTCAGCTTCGTTGTCTATACCCCTCCCCGCCTATCCTTCCCTTCGTTCCCCCACCTGCCCCCCCCCCCACACCCTTGTCATCGCTTTGTTATTTACCATGACATTGTTAGCAAGTTGTTGGTCGCTGACAGCTCGACACCTTTTTATTCCTACTTTTATTTGTATAACTCGTTACACTAACGAAAACAATAAATTGATGGTCGGTCATGTATTTTGAACGCCATCTTGTTTTCTTTGTAGTCTATGGTGTATGATTCTGATATAAAGTGACAGTTGTGTAAAAAAAATAAACAGTAATACCTTTTTAATATTATAAATGCTAAGAAATGCTAGTTTTTGAAACACAATCTAAAATACAACATCAATGTATCTTTAATTCGAATTTTTGGCTAACCGGCGCGGGCGCTGCTGTGTAATAAAAACAAAAAAGAAGTTACACAAATACCTATTATTGGCTTCGTATTCATTTGGCTTTGACAATTTCATTATGTTCGTACACAAGAAAGAAAATTAACATTCAAAGTAATTGAAAAAACATCAAACAACCATTATGCCTTAAATGTTTCATATGTTTCATAAAGTGTGTTCTTTGTTGCTAATGCTAATCAATTAATTTTTAAACCCTTTAAATAATTTTCACTGCGAACTGCTATAGGTTATTGTTATACGTATTTGAAGAAGGCATAGATACCCCACTAAAATCTTAGATGCCTTCATTTGCTAGTGGTGCACCTGCTGAGCTAATGAGAAGTTTCTTCCAAACAGAAAATTTCCAGGGTTCCGCAATAGGCTTACCTCTCTTTGTGGTATACCAAGGTTTGAACTTTTTTAAGTTATAAATTCAAATTAGTGTGTTAAAGTTTCTAGTTGTTTAATTTCGAATCATCATTCACCGAGCCTTTTCCCAACTTAGTTGGGGTCAGCTTTCCTGTCTAACTGCGATTCGGCTGAACATCGATATTTTCCGTGAAGCGACTGCCATCTGACCTCCACAACCCATGGGTGACATCGAAGTTCTGCAGTTAGACCGAGTTGTTTAATTTCGAATACAATGTAAAAATTATTGACGAATAAATAAACACTGCAAAAGTTCAGATTGTTAAAATTTCACGTAAAGTTGGTTAATGATTGATGATGAAACGCTGCATTGATTCCAAAAAGGACTGTTTCTCTAATTAAAATTTTCCAATGAATCGGTAAATTAATTGTCAATGAAATAAAGGGTGGTATTTAATGGAGTGTATATCCGTATGTCATTGTACCGTAACGTCCGATAATTGTTTCTCATTTTGTTTTACTTGAGAACAAAATGATTTAATTTCAACAGATCTGTTTGGTGAACACTCGGTGTTATTTCTTTAGTGCACGCCTGCTCCGGTTTACTTAGTTAAATTTAATTGAATGTTACTTGAGTTAGAAAGTGTTTAAATCATTAGTATATTTATGGTTTCATTCTTCATTGAATATCTGTATGAATCAAAACTCTTTTCAAACAATAATATTAGGTGATATACAGGGTTACCTGGTAAGTTGTGCGAACCCCGTTCAGGGGTGGTAGTTCCCACCATTTCTGACAAATTTCGCCTTGGACCCCTGCCCCCCAACCTAACCCTTTTCAAGTTATAAGGCTTTGAAGATTTTCTTGAAAAAATGCCGATTTCTTGTCTATTGGCCACTACTTTTACATTCACTACTGGCTACTACTTTTAAGACTTTTATCAAAGATTATTCCAAGACTTCCAATAGCAGCCTAGCTTGTTATACCTTGTTGAATAGCTAATGACACGTAGATATTTTGAAGCGTGTCTGCAGCCTAGGTGTCTTAGATTTTTTTTTACTATTGCTGGTTGAAGTTTGATTACTGATTTTTTATTGATGCTATAACTATCAATCTTCTATCTACGACCCATTTAGTTGAGGTAACTCTAATTTTATTTTTTATAATGATGAAGAAACTAATCTGCTACACAAAAATCGTATCAAAATAAAAATTAGAACAAAAATAAACGAAAAAGATAGGCCAATAGACAAGAAATCGGCATTTTAAAAAAAAAATCTTCAAAGCCTTATATAACTTTTACTTTGGGGAAATTGCAGCAGATATAGAAACAATTTTATATTACAAAAGAGGGCAGTCCGTGCTATTTATTGTTTAGGTAAGAGAGATTCTCTTAGGGAGCGATTTAAAGATATTAATGTTTTAACTGTAGCTTCCCAATATATATTTGATAACATACTGTATGTCAGGAAAAATATATCTAGCTATACTAAAGTAAGTGACGTTACAGACTGAAATCTACGTAATAAAAATAAACTACTCCCTCCGTGTTATCGGCTTAGCAAGGTTAGTCATTCTTTCAAGGGGGAGGGTATACGCTTTTATAATAAATTGCCTGAATCGGTCCTTTGTATGCCCGACAATAAATTTAAAACCTTTATAAAGACCACTTTATGTCAAAAAGCATATTATAAGACAGTTGATTACGTTAATGATAAAATAATAATAATATAATAATAATAATATGTTTATTTACCAAAAAATATACAGATAATAAGTCAAACAGAATAAACACTTCAAAACATTGCTTTTTATCTTACAAAAAATTAACCCTGCCTCTTAAACTAGGAGATCCTGTATCATAAGAGGCAGTGTTCGGCTTAGTTATGGCTAGTAAAATTTATTTAATGTGGACTGTGTCGTTCAACTTTACTGTGTTAATTCTAAGCTAATAATAAAATATTTAGATGACGATATCTATTTTTAGTTTATGATGTGTGTGTATGTGTGTGTGTGTGTGGGTGTGTGTGTGTGTGTGTGTGTGTGTGTGTGTGTGTGTGTGTGTGTGTGCGTGCGTGTGCGTGTGTGTGTTGCATCAGGCGATGTAAGTGATGAGTGCCTCAGTTTGTGAGTAATCCTGTTTTTGGAGCCACGTTGTAACTATTGATTTTAGTTGGTTCCTGTTCAAATCAATAATTCCCAGTTTCCTGTTTATCTGTTTGTAGATGTAGGTACTAAGAATATAATACTGGTGCCCTGCGAATGAAGTTCTGTAGCGTCGTCCGAAGGGGTAGTTAGTTCGTTTATTGGAGTTGGATGGTGGAACACTTCTATGTTTCCTGAGGACGGTTTGCAATAAAAAGAGTTGTCGTACAGTTAAGATTTTAGTGTCTAAGTATAACTGGGTAGTTGGGTAGCGGAAGGGTTTGCGCGTCATAACCTTGAGTATTGCTCTCTGCGCCCTCTCGACTGACAGAAAGTTAGTCTTGGCTGCACCACCCCAGACAGGTATGCAATAACCTATGACTGATTGACACAGAGCATAGAACACCAGCGTGAGGGTGTCAAGGTTAGCCGATCCTCTAAGCAATTTAAATAGGTATACTAGTCGCATGGTCCTTGAGGTAAGTATTTCCAGATGCCTATCCCAACGCAGCCCTGAGTCAATCTGGACCCCAAGATACCTCACGTTCTCTGCTCTGGGGAGCTTGGAACACTGGCATGCACTTTCTTCTCGTGAACAAGAATGCACAGTTATGGAGTATGTGGAGTCCGGAGATGTAATCTGGCGCAGGGCAAAAGTTACGAAGCTAGATTTTTTTACATTTAATGTCAGGAGATTAGAGCTTAACCATCTGGAGATGTTAGCCAATGTCAATTCCGTCTTTCCTTTAACCTTATTCCAAGTTGTGTCCGAAATAATTACTGCTGTATCGTCAGCATAGGAGAATATACTGCCATTTGGTATTTTCATGTTACAAAGATCGTTAACATAGATTTGGAACAAAATCGGGCCTAAAATACTGCCCTGGGGCACACCGTATGTTGTTGTTTCTTCGTTACTATGGTATTGATCAATTTTGACTCGTTGGGTTCGATTGCAAAGATAACTTCTGAAAATATCCAGCGCAATACCCCTAATGCCAATTTTCTCCAATTTCGAAAGCAGCATAGTGACAGAGACTGTGTCAAACGCCTTAGAGAGATCCAGGAAGATACCTAGGCACTTGTACTTTTTATCGAGGTTCTCAGCGATACACTGGGTGAGTCCCAGTACAGCGTCTTCTGAAGAGATTCCCGTACGAAAGCCATATTGATTTTCTGAGATGATTTCATGGCTGTCCAAAAAGTTCTTTAGACGGTTACACAATACCCTTTCAAATACTTTCGATAGAGCGGTTAGAACAGAAATCGGTCTATAATTGTTAACACAGTCTCTGTCACCTCCCTTATAAATTGGATGTACAATTGCCTTTTTTAAGGCATCCGGAAACACCCCTTTCCTCAAACAAATGTTGATTATGCATGTAAGTGGTGGAACTAGTATGTTTCGGTTGTCTTTGAGAACTTGGGGTGAAATTCCATCCCAGCCTAGGGCACAGTCACTACGCAATTGCAGTATTAGTGACTCCACCTCGGCTTCGTCCACTTCCAAAAGGGCAAGAGAGTTACATGGAGATTGAGTGTGACTGTCGGACCAGGGCTGTTTGAAAGTAACATCTCTCTGACTCATAATCTTTGCAGCCATATCCTTTCCTATGCTGTTCAACGTGTTATTTACTTCATTTATAGAAGATTGGGGTGTGTCTCCTATTTTCAGTAGTTCAACCGGACTAATTTTAGATTTACAGGTGTTAGTGATGTTTTTTATTGTTTTCCAGAGAGCTTTGGGGTTGTGTTTTGTTTTATATATTTCATTTTTTTCGTATTCTAATTTCAATTTCCGTAGAAGATTATTACAAAAGTTGCGATAGCGGGTATAGGTAATTTTAAGAATCGGATTCTCTGGTTCTTTCCTATATTTTATATGGAGTTTGTCGCGGTGTCGTATACACTTAAGAAGACCTGGTGTTATCCACGGTTTAGTTGTTGTTTGTCTGCGAGATGTCTTTTTAACAGTAGTATGTTTGTTTATTATTGACGTTAACATGTTTATGAAGGTGTCCATTAGGAGATTAGGATCTTCAAAACACTGGAGATTTGAGAAATCTGAGATTTGTAGGTCTTCCAATATACCATCATAATTGATGTGAGATGAGTAACGTGTCTTTGGTTCGACTTTCACGTTTGCAATGTTTAGAAGCAGAGGAACGTGGTCCGTTATATGTGTGTCTAGTATTAGTGTGGTATGGGCTAAGGAGGTCCTAACAATGGTGTGATCGAGACAATTTCCGATTCTGGTTGGCATCAAGTGTGTAGGATACATTCCGTATGACAAATTTAGAGTCAGATAGTCCATCCTCTTTGGGTCTATACTATTTGGTTTTATGTCGATATTCAGGTCACCAATCAGCACAACGTTTTGCCATGCTGTTAGATTTCTGTACGTAGTGTCGAGACTCTCTAACAGCATTTCAAAACTTTCCGTTGTATTGTAAGATGGCGATCGGTAAACAGCCACAATAGCCAACTTCCTGTCGTCTATTGTGCATATAAGAGAGTTTCCGCCCACAAAGTTAGGTTCAGTTACTGACACCTGAAGATCTGATCTAGTGTAGATGACGACACCATCGTTCTGGTTGTGGTTGGTTGCAGTAAAGTGAGAGTTGAAGTCTACTAAAGCAGGTAAATTGCGAACTTTACTGAGCCAACATTCGGTAAGCACTATTATATCAATGTTTACTTGTGTTCGTTTCAGTAGCACCTCGAGTTGGTCAATATTTTTATTCACACTGCGTATATTTAAGTGAAATATGGTTATGTCACCTTTTGATGTTTTAACTAATCTGATTGCTTCTTCGGGGCTACACTTGAAAGAGTTCCCTTCGTCCATAGCATCCAATTCACGATTGATATTATTTATGGTAGCCATTAAAGTGTATTAAGTAGCCGAAAAGTGTAGTGAGTATGTGACAAAATTCCATTCGTAGTAACGAAACGACAGTGTACATAAACAACACCGATTTCGTCACCGAGTGATCCGAAGTACTCTTCCAGTGGAGTGCCTGGAAATATGTATGCCTGTGTAATTTTAGTGCGAAGTTTATATTTTTACAGGAACTGAACTGTCTGGTAACATTTAAGGCAGCAGAATTATGTTTTAACAAGGTATGTGATATAGTGTAATATTGTTTACACGTGGTGAAAGTGTGTTGTAATTGGTACCTACGTATATTAGCTGATCGTGTCTCATGTTTGATGGTGAAACTGTGAGTGGGTTCAAGTAAGTAAGTATTATTACGTGGTAAGATGAGTGCGACTGGGGTGTCACCCGATGGTTTAGATTGAATGGCGTGGTTTATGTAGTTTGTGTATTGTTGTAGGAGTGAGTGTGTACTTATAAATATGGTTAGACTTAGAAAAAAATTTGATTGATTAAACATTATAATCTTATGAATTAAAAATACGGTGTGTGAATTAAAAAAGAAGGACAGGTAGTGTAAACAATTTTGGTTATTAGATAGTCAGTTGGTGTTTGTTTTTATATTGCCAAGACATTTTTCAGTTTTAATTAACAGCTGTTTATCACCTTCAATTTTCCGTAGGAAAATGTTGCCGTTAGAGATCCAGCAGAACTTAAAGTTGTGGTTTTTAGCAAATTCCCGGGCCTGATAGAATAACTTTTTGGTAAATGATGGCAGTTGTTCTGTTATATAGATGGGTGATCTTGAACCCGAGATGCCAATATGTGAGGTGTTAATTCTGTCATCTCCACCTTTGCCTTTGTTAAATATGCGCACCGCAGATAGAACATTCTGTTTCTTTTGCACTGACGTAAGTTCCACAACGATGGGGCGGGGAGTGGAGGGGGTTGAAGACTTACCCGGCAAGCGGTAGACATCTCGCAATTCCTTTTCCGATATTTGTATACCGATGGCCTCGCCAACTGTGCATACTGTTTTTGTTAAGGTGGCAGTGGATTCAGTGTCCGAGAAAGGAATGTTACGGATTTCAATGCCGGATGATCTGGATTTAAAATGCAAATCTTGTACCCTTTTTTCCAGCATTTCTATATATGAGTTTTGTTCCAGTTTTTCTTTTCTCAATTTCTCTACCTCTTTTTTCAAATCTTCAAATTGACTATTAATGAAATACATTGATTTCACCATCTCTTCATTTGACTTGCGGATATCAGTATTTGTTGATTGAATCTGTTTATTTTGTTGTTTTATTTCGGCAATGTCCGACGCCAGTTTTGATATTACACTTGCTTGATCGGATAGCAATTTTGCGACAGTGGTATTTTCTTCGGGGAGGTCAGATTCCGAAGAATTTGGTGAGTTTGCCTTACGTGAGCGTTTGTTTCTAGTGGTACTTTTAAATTTACTCTCAATAACCGCAGAGCTAATATCGGGTTCTGACTGAGTTTGCAGCAAATTATTTGTTGGTGTTCTTGCTTTAGTAGGTGTGCGTTGAACTCCAGACATTACTCAACAGACGAGATAATAAATAGTACTTAATGCTTTGTAATACGGTGCAACTCCAAAGGTCGCAACAATGCAATCGTAGTATGCTAACTCGTAGACACTGCAAATATCCGTAGCGGCGTAGCAGCGTAGGAGTGACGTAAACCGTGTCGTAGTAGATCAGTAATTTAGAATATGTCTTGCACTCACTCGTTGTCGCTTCGGTAAATGGTGCGCTTCTAAATCCTTAGAGCACGGGATGCCAATGGTTCAAATCACGTCCAATCACCAAACCACTTTTAGAAATATTAATTGATGTGACGATATTGATAGTTATATCTCTGTCTAGGACCGCCCAAAGGGTGTTAACCACAGGTAAAAAACTGGTAAGTGCGACAAGGAATCGAAAGTTATTACGATGACCAATCACAAAATAAGAACCGGAGAACTTAGGACACACGTCCACTTCGTACTAAGATCAATGACCGAATTATAATATAAATATAAATAAATAAAAGTGTCTGGCTTGAGCATGGTGCAGGCGCCTCCTAAAATGCCGTAATTGTAACATAAATATTTTGTATTTAGGTGACTATAAATTATTTTTTTGTTGCATTATACACGCTATTTGATTTTGACACGTACACAATGTACATTCGTCCACATTTAGTCTTAAGAAAATGTGTAAATGAGAAAATATTGAAAAAGAGTGACTGAGAGTTTTATTGCCAGGTTTTTTCTCTCGGTTCTACTTATTGCTTTGCGAATCTGGCAGTACATGTCAATATAGAAGTAATGACATTTTTTTATTTTAAGTACTTACTGACGTTTGTAAGAGCCATTTAGTGACCCATACAAATAAATAAATCATTTCATTTCATTTCATTTTAGGGTTAGGTTGGGGGGCAGCGGTCCAAAGTGAAATTTGTCAGAAATGGTGGGAACTACCACCCCTGAACGGGGTTCGCACGACTTACCAGGTAACCCTGTATTTATGACCAGAGTTAGAACAGCGTTACTTCAATGATGTTATAAAAAGAAAATAATATTTGTTATGCTGACGCAATATTTAATAATTAAATATGGTACTAAGATCTATACATATTACGAGTATTATTATGCTTCATACAAATTGTTTGCCTTCATTTAACATTGTTGTTAGACGATATCATGCTAAATCTACTGCACTTCGATAAATACAATTTGATATAAAATTTTACAACACACTCAGGCCAATTTTAAAACCCATCGATGCGCGGTGTCCTAAAAATTCGATAAAGCGTGTTTATTTATACGTGCTTTTAAAGAACGGAAGATAGTATAAAATTGACGAGTAATCGAGTTACTTCGACAAGCCTGTAATGTCAAATTGTGAATCAGGCTCCGTCAAAGAGCCCCAGTATGGACACCCAAATCCAATTTGCCTGTTTCGACTTTCACAGACTAAATGCTTGTGCCAATTAAGCGATGCGTAAAGTGCGTTCTGTGCCCTTTTCAACCCTTTTTTGATCAGCAATATCATGGCTCTGTGCGGTCGGAGAGGACAACTATTTGGGTCCACTGAACGGGATGAAAGTGGATCCGGAATGCCAACTTCCGAGCTTAATTACGACCCACAGGTTTATGTAATATTCGTTTGATATTAGATGAATGTGTCTATGAGTTTCGAATTAAGTTTATAAATACGATTTTGAATCTACCGATTATTGTGAATGTATTCAAAATGAATTGGTTTAGAAATAATTGGTACTAACTACCAGTATTTTTTATTTATTGTACTTTGGTTATTTTTTATTTACTATACTATATAGTTATAATTTAATAATATTTAGATAAATGGAGTGAGTACTTAGACTATTTCTAGAATAATGTGATTTTTTTTTTAGTTAACTAGGTACATAAGTGCAGTTTGTTGAGTTATTATTATGTGATGCGAAATGAGATGACAAATAACAAAGATGTAGTTTGCCTTTCATTGAGTTATTCTTTAATCTTCTGTATAATTCCTTTAATCTAAGAATAAAGAACAAATTAAATAAAGTTAATGTACAAGTTAAAATAATTTAAATTCAGAAATAATAATGTGCTACTTTTGATTCCTGTAATGTGTTTCCGTGGTAAAGGGATCAAGAAAACTATTTATTTCTCTTTTCTATTTAGGTATACAATATAATAGGATAAATACAATAAATTATAAAACAATACAATTGAAACTAACTAAATATATACATTACCTACTCTAATTATTACATTTTATTACATATTTACTACTAAGAAAACATCTAAATTCTAACATGCGTCAAAGAACTCCTCCGCCTCGTCGCCGACTGGCAATGTTCCGAGAAGACTAGCAGCATTGCCACGTTGTATAGCAATGCTTATTCTTTGTTTAATTAAATAAATTATTTTAACTAACCAGCCACATCCCAACCTATGAACGGAAATATTCTCATAATTTGAGTATAAGTTAGTTGAAAACCATTCATAGACGGAGTTTTATTCAAATATTGAACAAGACGAACTAACACAGTATCAGTGATGTTGATTGAGTCAAGTTCAACAAAGGGAGTGGTTCAATTAAATCTGTCAGTATGATGTGGATGCTGTTTGAATAGATAATTGTCGAACAAGACTTGTTTTCGAAATTTGGAAACTATTGCGGGTAAATTAAACTGTAGGTAATTGAAGATTATTGGATATTTAATTATTTCTTATCCGATCTCTCTCGGCACAGGTGTTCCTTGATTTAATACTTTTTTTACCGTGAGCTTTTTGATTGGGTTGTTTTTAATGTCTGCGAGGTTTACTAGTCGACCGACATAGATTCGAAATGCGATGTGGGAACAAACCTTTTAGAAGCAGAAATTACTTCTTACAAACTTATTTAAATACTGTTTTTTTTGTTACAGGTATGCATCTATGATCCAAGCTTACGAAGACATACAAACATAAAGTAGGGAGACAGAGTGTAGATAGCGTAATCTGCTTTCCGTGGCCATAATTACAAGAGATATAAACATAATAGATAGGCTCGTGGTCTAGTGGTAACCGAGAATGTTAACACATTGCAAAGGTTAAGCAACATCGAGTCAGGCCGGTCTTAGGATGGGTGACCATTTCTTAAGACACTGAGAACTCTCCGTGCCTCGGAGAACACGTTAAGCCGTCGGTCCCGGTTGTCATAGAAACATCTATGGCAGTCGTTAGGGGTAGTTGGAGCCCTAAATGAAAAATCCGACCGGTCTAACTACCGAATTTCGATATCGCCCATGGGTTGTGGAGGTCAGATGGCAGTCGCTTCACGGAAAATATTGATGTTCAGCCGAATCGCAGTTAGACTGGAAAGTAGACTTAAACTCAGCTGGGAAAAGGTTCGGTGAATGATGATGATTAACATAATAGATAGGTAAACAATTCAAATAAAGTAGGTATAATATCGAGTAGTTTGAAACCTCTGGTTGTAATCCACCAAACGGTTCAAAATTCAGTTCGAACCACCGCTGAATATCTACCACTAAATCATTACCGAAACTCCCCTCATAAAAGCTGAAACAATTATTGCTTGTTAAGAGCCTCTCTCGAAGGGAAATAATAAAGAAATTGTGCCCTCACTATTACTGAAGCTCGATCGGTTTATAGCCACATAAAATTTTGATTGTTTTAGAATTCATATATTAAAATTGAATATTTATGTGTTGTGTTAATTAAATGTGATATTTGAATGGTCGGTAAAATCTGCATTAACAGAATACAAATCAATTAAGTCACGTGATCTATCTTGACTTATACCAACTTGTACCTTTTATTCGGTAAAGAAGTTCTTCATTAGGAAATGGTAGTTTCGGAAACAAGTAATATTAATGACCGAGCCTGGGTCCAAGCGTCTCTTCCAGTTCGCTTGGGCGGGCTAGATATTCGTAGAGTCACAGATGTCAGTCTGCCAGCATTTCTGTCGTCGGTCCATAGCACCGAAGAATTTGTCAAATACACTGATTGATTCCGAGGTGCGATGCAAGACCGTTGCCATAAAATAAATGCTTGGAGGATATCTTGCCCCGACACTGGCCTGCCCTCACGCCTAGGCTCACAGCGACTGTGGGATTCGCCGCTCTGTAAATTGAGAATTAACACACTAATTGACACTTCTGTCAATATTTCAGAGCGTGCACGCCTACTAGCTGTTGGAGAATGGGAGCCAGGGTTATGGATTCAGGCGCTCCCATCGCCCAACATGGTACAATGTTGGACGACACAACCTTCCGCATTGCCAGTTGCCTTCGGCTGGGTACACCTTGTGTATCTCCGCATCATTGCACCTGTGGAGTAGCCGTCGATAATCTGGGACACCATGGCCTTTCTTTTAGCAGAAGCGCAGGTCGTATACCTCGGCACGCTATTCTAAACGACATAATTCGTAGGGCTCTTTCCACCGCAGGTCTTCCGGCCGTATGTGAACCAAGTGGTTTAGCACGAAGCGATGGAAAGAGACCGGATGGTATGTCGTTGCTACCGTGGAAGATGGGAAGGCCTTTGGTGTGGGACGCTACATGCATTGACACCTTAGCACCTTCACACCTTCCAAGCACATCCGGATGTGCCGGCGCTGCTGCTGCATCAGCTAAAGGCCTCAAACGGCGTAAATATGCTAACCTAGCAGGTGATTACATATTTGAGTCGTTTGGGGTTGAGACACTGGGGTCATGGGGTTCTAGTGCTGCCGCCTTTATAGAGACATTTTTCTGCGTCTGGCAACACTATTGAACAGTCGTAAAATTTTAGCTCCTATAAATTTATTAGTGAAATAAATACAAATTACATCAGATAACTCCAATATCATCACAATAGTAGTGCAAAAATAATCATTTCAAAGAATTTTGTGTATATTAGTGTAAAAATAAGCTAAAAAGTGACGAATCAGCTGACCGTATTGTTCAATGTTATTTCACGTAAATACATAATGTTTCTCCTATAATAGGTCAAATTATTTTATTATACGTGTTTATTCATATTCTCAACATTGAAAACAGGCGATCTATTTTCGTAAGTACAGAAAAGTTTTGATTTTAATTTACCGGTACCTAACATAACCTCGAACTACCTACTTGTATTTTCTAAATTGCGTTTAATTGCACTTATTTGTCGAGAATATGAATACCCGTAGCCGTAGAGCCTTATCCCGCCAGCAGGAGGAGCCCAAACTTCAGCTGGTGTTGCAGGAACTTAAATCTAAAACAGATCTCTGTTTACAATTAGAAAAAGAAAGAGAAGAAAATGAAAACTTGTTGATAGGTGCTTTAGACGATAGTAAAAAACTAAAATCTGAACTAGCTAGGCTTCATATTAGTTATGATGAAATTGTAATGCAGCGGAACCACCTTCAATCAATAGTAGATAGGTTTCAAGAGTGCAGTGATGAGTATGAAGGGACCTTGAGGAGGACTACCTTGCTGGAACAGGAGCTACGGGATGCCCAGGGGCACATCTTACACTTGGAGTCAGCTGCCAAGCAAGTCGTAGTCCAACAAACGGATAACCTTTATAACGAGCTAATGAGTGGTACTCCGCAGTTTGTTCCTTCTGCAACAGTTCCAAACCTGGACTTGTCTACTATAGATCTTACCAATGACAGTTCATACCTACTGGACAAGCCAGTTTATTTTTGCAGCAGGAATAAACTAAAAAAATACCTAAAAATAAAGAAATTCATTTTAAAATCAAAGAAACAATTAAAATATCATAGAATCTTAATCAAAAAGTGTAAAAATGTTAACTCTAGTTTAAAATTAAGAGAACAAGCTAAATTATCTATGTTAGAACTTAAACAAAGTCATTTAAAATATTACACTGACACACAACGCTTAGAGTCACAAATAAAAAATTTGCAATTTGAATTAGAGTATGTAACTAAGAAATATGAATGGTCTCTAAAAGACTTTAATAAGTGTTCATCAAGTATAGATAAGGTACTCAAAACATCTAATTATAATACTGAGCGCCTTAATACCTTCATAAATAACCACTCATGCAATATCAATTGCACAAGTCCTTCTCAATCATTGGAGAACCAGGCTTCCCTTACAACTTAGTCACCTACTTCATTAGTGTATGAATTGTGTGACAGTGTAAAAAGTAATAGTCATACTGGATATACTAAACTAGTTTTATTTAGTGATGATATTGGAACTGATTTTAGTTCTTTTCTGATACAACAATTTAATTCAAATTGTTATTCAATTATTAATAACTGTTATCCAGGTGCATCTTTAAATGAAATTATGCAAAAGATATTAGAATATAATTTTGACTCAAACAGTAAAATAATTATTTTCTGCTCAAACAGGGGTAAAATTAACAAAAATGAACTATCCCTATACTTTGACAAAATGCAAAACTTAAATGTTGAACATGTAGTAATGTTTACATTACCATACATAAAAGGTGTGCCAGACGTGGAAAATTCTCTTAGATATAAGATAAATTTACAACTCAATTTAACTAGCCAATATAATAATAAATTCCATGTAATTGACTTTAATTCTGTTTTTAAGAGAACTGTATATAAATACAATTTGTCAACTTCTGACAGTAACTTTAACAATAACAAACATATTGTTTATGTAAACAAAGGTAGGTATTTTCTACCAAAGCATTATAAGAGACAAATAGCAAGTTTGCTATTCAATTATTTTTACACTTCAGCCAAGAACTTGGCTGACAAAACTGCTTTTATTGAGCAATGTAGATTTAGTGTTAAGACTTTGGAATCTGTTCCAAGTAATTTAAATTAAGTTCTACGACAACAGAGGCAATATTACCCTTTAGCAGACATAGTCAATTAATTGAATTAAATTTAGTTACAAATATTAATTACGTTAAAAAATGCCCTCCAAATCAAACCAAATCAAAAAATGTAAATTATATCAACATAGGGCATCAAAATATTGGTTGTTTAACACATGGCAAAGAGTTAGAGTTGGAACTGTTAATGAATTCAGACAATATTGATATTTTTTGTATTACAGAACATATGCGTAAGTCGTATGAGCTCATGTTCAATTTCAGTAATCACCGGGTTGGTAGTGCATTCTGCAGGGTGACCACAGTACGGGGGGGATCTTTGATTTTATTAAATAAACAACTTAAATTTAAAGAACGGAAAGATATTGTGTCTCTTTCTCTAGAGTGTAAAGTCGAACTGTCGTGCGTGGAAATGGAGCAATTCATAGTAGTATGCGTGTATAAACCTGGAACCTCACCCTTTTGCGAATTTGAGGAACTTATTGACAAAGTTCTATGTAAACTTGGAAAAACTAATAAGTACCTAATAGTATGTGGTGATTTTAATGTCGATTTACTTGTTAATACGCCTATGAGTTATAATATTTTAAATTTATTTAAATCACACAATCTTACAAACTTATTTTTGGAGCCTACTAGATATTGTAATACAATAGCCACTTGCCTGGATAATATATACAGCGATATGTTGCCAGAAAGTAAAAGTATTATAAAAAAGCTAGATTCAGACCATTGTGGGCAAATAGCATCTTTTAAAATCACTAAAGAAAAAGTTATAAAACGTAAAATATTATGTAGACCAATAACTGGTGACCGCTTGGAACGAATGAGGGTTGGACTTTGCAATAAAATTCCATTCTTAGACACTGGCTTAGATCCAAATGTAATGTATAAATTATTTTTTGATTCTTTTTACAACGAGTTCAACTCCATATTCAAGTCTAAGGAGGTCATGATTAGTGATAGTCCTACTTTCAGTGAATGGGCCACTGAGGGTATACACAAAAGTAGACAAAAACTTTATGAACTATACTCAGAAAGACAGCTTAATAGATCAGTTGAATTTCTAGATTATGTTAAAACTTATTCAAAAAAGTTTAAAGCAGATTGTTTAGCAGCTAAATCAAAATATATAAGTGATAAAATTCTCAATAGTGCAGACAAAGTTAAATCTACTTGGAAAATTATAAACGCGGAAAGAGGTCAACAAAAATTAAATGATAATCATTTTAAACTTAATATAAATGGTAAAATAACTACATCAGACTTCGAGGTCGCTAACGAATTTGAAAATTTTTTCTCCCGAATTCCTGTAGATTTGACAAAAACCCTAGGCTCTTCAACCCCCATTGCAGAATCTTGGTTAAAAGCAAACGTTCCTTGTTGTAACGTTATATTTAAATTCAGTAAAGTTAACATAAACACTATCTTAAAAACTTTTAAATCTTTAAATATCAAGAAAACAGCTGACCTCTGGGGCATCTCTGTGTATTTAGTAAATTCTTTTATTGAAATGGTTGCTCCTGAACTAGTATTAATATTTAATAATTGTGTTGATAGTGGTGTGTTCCCTGATTTAATGAAATCTAGTAAATTAATTCCCCTGTTTAAATCGGGTAGTACTTCAGATCCGTCCAATTTCCGTCCCATTTCTGTACTACCTACATTTAGTAAAATTTTTGAAAAAATTATGCTTAATCAAATGCAAAATCACTTTAACGTTAATAAACTATTACATACAAAACAATTCGGTTTCACTCGTGGTCGGTCCACCACTGATGCCGGAATTAAATTATTAGAGTGTATATACAGGGCCTGGGATGAGTCATATGATGCTTATGGTGTATTCTGCGACTTATCTAAGGCCTTCGATTGCGTTCAGCACCAGACTTTAATTAAGAAACTTGATCATTACGGAATCCGGGGGACGGCCTTGAATTTCGTCAATTCTTACTTAAGTGATAGGGTCCAGAAAGTAGTGATCAATGGTAAACAGTCACCTGGTTCTCCTGTAGCAATGGGGGTACCGCAGGGTTCAATTTTGGGACCTTTTCTTTTTCTAGTATATATTAATGATCTCCCTCACCTCATAAGAGACGACCACGAGGTAGTTTTGTTTGCTGATGACACTTCTTTAATATTTAAAGTTAAACGTGGACAGCGCGAACTTGACGATGTAAACATTACCCTCTCTAGGATAGTCCACTGGTTTTGTGCTAATAATTTATTATTAAATGAAAATAAAACTAAATGTGTAAGATTCACCTTACCTAATGTAAGACTTGTTAAAACCAGTGTTAAGGTTAGGGATGATATAATAGAATTGGTCGATGACACTGTCTTTCTGGGCATAACGTTAGACTCCAAATTGCAATGGGGGCCTCATATCGGGAAAATTTCGGCCAGGCTTAGTTCAGCAGCCTATGCTGTCAAAAAGATCCGACAACTTACAGACATTAAAACGGCGCGTCTTGTCTACTTCAGCTACTTCCACAGTATCATGACATATGGCATACTACTGTGGGGTAACGCTGCCGATATTGAATGCATCTTTGTGTTGCAGAAGAGGGCTATCCGGACTATCTATGGAATGGGGTCTCGGGAGTCATTAAGAGATAAGTTTAAGCATATTAACATCCTTACAGTGTATTCACAGTATATTTATGAAATTTTATTGTATACCCACAAGAACAAAAGTAAATTTGTGAAAAATAGTGATAATCATAATCTAAACTTAAGAAATAAGGATAAACTGGCTGTTCCTAAATTTAGGCTTCATAAAGTGAGTAATTCTTTTGCGGGGAACTTTATTCGAATGTACAATACATTGCCAACCGAAATAGCAAATTTATCTGTCAATAAATTTAAAAAACTAATAAAAAGTAAATTGTGCCATAAAGCTTATTATAGTATTAATGATTTCTTAGATGACAAGGCGGCCTGGTTGTAACAACGTAACGAATTGCTCCTTTCTAAATAACTCTGTATTAGATTTAAGATGAAATATTTTGAAAAAAGCCGAGCTGAGTTTCTTGAGGGCTCTTCTCAGTCTCGTTGCATTTTGGAACCCTCGGTAGAGTCACACCAACTTCTGACGAATCTAAATAATTTTCTGAAAATTTCAAAGATAATAAACGTTATTTTATTTTATTTTATTTCATTGCTAAACGCTTAATCGATGCTTCTCAGGACCAGAAGGCTTGCTAAAGAATAAGTATCGCCATCCAACGTGGCAACACAGCCAGCATTCTGGGAACCGTCCCAGTCGGCAATGACGCGGAGGATTTTTTAAACGATATTTTGCAATGTAATTTTTTTTAGTATATAATTATGTATATTGTAAATAAATGTCTGTTTTTAGTAATAGTTATCTAAGTGTTCTAATATTATAAAGAAATAAAGTTTGTTTGGTTGAACGCGCTTACCTCAGGAACTAAGTACTGGTTCGAATTGATAAGTTATTTTGATGAATTGAGGAAATCCATAAGCTTAAGATTTCAAAAAATATAAACGCTACGACAAATAGTAGTTTAGCAGCAAAATATTGCTGAAAAGTATTGCAAAAAAGGAGCCTCGAAAATAGTACGTATTTTAGACATACCTAAACGACAAATGTAATATCTACCTGCCATTTCTGAAAGCCCTGGGTACGACCTCGGAAGGATAACCCCTGGATACTCTGTAGTTTGCTCGACAAGTAGGTACTAATATATTTATCCGGAGTATCTCCTTCTATCAAACTTTTAACATAATATTTTGTAATTTTTTTTTAAATATGAGAGACTTATTATAATTAAACACTAGAAAACGATTAGGTGTCCTTATTAGTAGGTACATAAACTAAAAAGATCGTTATAATACAAGTATAAAGAGACAAAAGGAATTGATTTATGAACCTAACCTAAGTTCAAGCGGCTCTTCTGATACGTCAGACATGTTGCAGAATTACCATAATGAGACTGTCGTGTTCAAACTTACGTTAGAAATTCCATAAATTAAATGATAATACAATCTCAAGAACCAAGTATAGGTTCACGAGTTCTTGAACCCCAGAAATATATGTACACTCTTCATTATTTACCCCTCAAGGGATAACAGATACGTATACGATACTTCGGGTATATCTGCCAGAGCCTCATACTTGAAGCTAGAAATGTTGATAACGCCAGTACATCATCTCAGCCCATTTGATTCCCACTGCTGGGCATATATAATTTGTAAGATATTGTTGCCTTTCTTCAACATTTCATCGCAAAGCAACGGGGTTTTTTTTTTAAATTCAGTATAGCTGCTACTTTTAAATAAATTCATTCGGCTATTATTTTGGACATAACCCATTATGAATGTGTCCGGTGACGGCAATAGGCTTGCCCCTTAATAAAATGGTAAATTGTGGGTGTGTAATGCATTACCTACACACCCACAATTTACCATTTTATTAGAATTTAGAAAAATTGCTACGCCGACGTTACCCTCGTCAAGGCGCGGGGTGCAACGTACCAGGAGGCAGCACTCAAGGTCACAACGGGTGTTGCTCAAGTCGTGGGTCGGATACGATGGCTGGGACTGGAGGTGGCCTTGCTCAAGTCTGAGGTTCTGTGTTTTCACAGACCTCGGAACGGTCCACCTGAAGGTTAGACTGAGACTGTACCTGGTGACCGTGCGGAGTATGGCCCTATACGGGGCTCCCGTATGGGCGGATAGGTTGGCGGTCAAGGTGAACGTGACTCTGTTAAACAGACCACTTCGAACCTTGGCCGTCAAAACCATATGGGGGTACCGCACGATCTCCGGAAAGGCTGCATGTCTCCTAGCCGGGACCCCTCCATGGGACCTGGAAGCGAGAGCCCTTGCCCCATTGGAACAATGACGCAAGGCGCTGGAGCGGGACCACAGGCCTGCGTCTCGAGAAATCGAGGACCAGCGGTCCCAACTCCGACAGGATCTCATGGAGTCATGGAGGGTGCGACTTGAGCAACCCAAGTGGGGTACCACCATCATCGCGGCGGTGAGACCGATCGTGGACGATTGGCTGCAGAGGCAGCATGGTGACCTCAAGTATCGTGCGACGCAGATCGTTACCGGGCATGGATGCTTCGGTGGCTATCTGTTTCGCACCCATCGTGAGGTCACACCCCGGTGTCAACACTGCGAGGTTTCCGACGACGACACCGCACTCCACACGTTGGTGGAGTGCTCAGCGTGGGTGAGTCAGTGCCGGGACTTACTAGTGGGTCTGGGCGTGGATACCCTCTCGCTGGAGACCATGCTTCAAGCCATGGTCTCCAGCGGGAGTAGGTGGAACACGGCCGTGTCCTTCTGCGAGCAAGTCATGCTCGCGAAGGAGGCGGCCGAGAGGGAGAGGGAGTGTACCCTCCCCGCCGAGTTCCGTAGTCAGTGGCGAGGGCGCTGCAAACTCATCTACGCCCAAGACCATCGAACTTCAGGATCGGGGCCTGAGGACGGCGGGATCGCCACCCGCCGTCCTTACAGAAGCAGGCTAGAAGGGTTGCGTGCTGCGGAGCTGGTTGCCCCATAGCACGCAACCAGATTCACTCACTGACACGGGATTAAATCCTACCCCAACGACGCGGGATTCTCATCCCGACCAAACCCCGCAGAGACCACAGAGGTGGTCACAGTCCGCCGGGCACCACTGGAAATACGTTCTGCTTGTAACCAGAGACGCCCGGCAAAGGACGTTAGAGCAGTCACGGCCTTGGGCCGCCAAATAAAAAATAAAAAAAAAACATACCACGCTGGCCAGACGGGTTGGTAGGTACGAGTATAGGGTTTTGTGTCGAGTTTTCCTTCTCTAATATACTTCGATAGACATTCTTATAATTATATTTCTAAATACATACTAAATATATAAAGATAATACCCAAACTCCGAAACAAACATTTTTTGATCACACAGATATTTGAATCGACCCAGGAATCGAACGCGGGGCCTCTGGGTAGACAGTAGCATACAGATATTACTGCGCCACCGAGGCAGATAACGCCTCTCAATACACAGTTTAAAGGGTAAAAGTTTGATAATAGTTGGTTTTTTATATTTTTATGTAATGTCTATTGCAATTGAATATTCACAGATTGGTAAATTTAGTACATAGGTAATGAATTCAACTATCTATTCGGGGTTGAGTTTGTAAATACGACTGCGATAGCAGAAGTTTAATTTCTGTGCAAAGCCGGAAATACGATATGCTCATATTTGTTTTGGAGTTTGGGTATGTGGCGTAAAATAAAAATAAAAATAAAATAACGTTTATTATCTTTGAAATTTTCAGAAAATTATTTAGATTCGTCAGAAGTTGGTGTGACTCTACCGAGGGTTCCAAAATGCAACGAGACTGAGAAGAGCCCTCAAGAAACTCAGCTCGGCTTTTTTCAAAATATTTCATCTTAAATCTAATACAGAGTTATTTAGAAAGGAGCAATTCGTTACGTTGTTACAACCAGGCCGCCTTGTCATCTAAGAAATCATTAATACTATAATAAGCTTTATGGCACAATTTACTTTTTATTAGTTTTTTAAATTTATTGACAGATAAATTTGCTATTTTGGTTGGCAATGTATTGTACATTCGAATAAAGTTCCCCGCAAAAGAATTACTCACTTTATGAAGCCTAAATTTAGGAACAGCCAGTTTATCCTTATTTCTTAAGTTTAGATTATGATTATCACTATTTTTCACAAATTTACTTTTGTTCTTGTGGGTATACAATAAAATTTCATAAATATACTGTGAATACACTGTAAGGATGTTAATATGCTTAAACTTATCTCTTAATGACTCCCGAGACCCCATTCCATAGATAGTCCGGATAGCCCTCTTCTGCAACACAAAGATGCATTCAATATCGGCAGCGTTACCCCACAGTAGTATGCCATATGTCATGATACTGTGGAAGTAGCTGAAGTAGACAAGACGCGCCGTTTTAATGTCTGTAAGTTGTCGGATCTTTTTGACAGCATAGGCTGCTGAACTAAGCCTGGCCGAAATTTTCCCGATATGAGGCCCCCATTGCAATTTGGAGTCTAACGTTATGCCCAGAAAGACAGTGTCATCGACCAATTCTATT
Source organism: Nudaria mundana (assembly GCA_963556515.1). Lineage (NCBI taxonomy): Eukaryota > Metazoa > Arthropoda > Insecta > Lepidoptera > Erebidae > Nudaria > Nudaria mundana. Next base: position 21,698,422 of record OY748293.1, on the reverse strand, counting down.
ACATCATCCCTAACCTTAACACTGGTTTTAACAAGTGGTAACCGCTCCGGTAGTGTGGTCAGTAGTGCATCGGCTTTCGACGCTGGAGTCTCGGGTTCGATTTCCGGGTGAGTCAAATATTTGTTTCGGAGTTTGGGTGTTTTTATGTATAACAATATTGTCTTTAAAATATATAAGTATGTTTATCATAGCCCAAACTTATAGCTTATTTTGTCTAGATGACGTTGTGTGAGGATGTCCAAAAATATTTATTTATTTATTTGTAGTAAAAACAAGGTATTGCAGGTAAGTTCTAATAGCCAAATCCTACGTACATTCTATATGCAGAGCTTTAGTCGTTTGAACACATTGAATACTTAAAACGAAACCTCAAGTATGACGCACTATCTGCTTTGTTTGCTTCTGTAGCACAGATTTTTTACTGCGGTTTATCAACTAAGTAGTGGACAAATTTACGTAGATATTTGGTTTATTTGGACATAAAAAAAATAAGGTACTTCGTTGTTACTTTTAAAATGAAATTAATTTATTACATGCTCAAAACTGTCTCTATATTTCTTTGGCCGGCTGGATAGGGTATTGCTAAGCTATCCAGTCGGTCAGAAATGCCAATATTCAAATCAGAATTTCTCAAAATCAAATTCACTAGTATTTCTCGTCTTAAGTACTGAACACGATTAAGATTTATTGACAGAGTATCGAGGCGGATTAGATAAACTTTCTCAAACATCTGTTTGCCAAAAGAATTCATAGAATAGAAGGCCGCCTAAATAAATAATCAAATATTTACTTTGTGAATTTACTTTCAATTTTCAGTAGAAGATAATCTTGCGTATAAGTAAACTTTGTATTTAATTTATTTTTATTTTTTTTATTTCATATATTAATCATTATAAACTAACAGCTAACGCTAAGACGTTTATAATGATATGCTTCTACGTTTATACCTTTTCTACATATATATTTTACTACACTTTACATTTATACAATAATTGACTGAGGGAGCGAAGCGACCGAAGTCTCCGTTTCAACTTGCAGACTGGGGAAAATTTCTTTCGTCTGTACCTACCTCTATATCTCTACATCTACGGGTTCTGTCAGATCATGTTTCCGCCGTATTTATCAACCGATTGGCACACTTGCTTACAATGAATAACATTTGAATGATATTTTTTGGATTGGATGACAAATGAAAGAGTAATAAAGAAAATTGAAGAAGAAATTTTCTAAACAAAACCGCTTCCGAAGTTTACGGTTCACATAACCACTAGTATATACAATATGTAACAACAGGAACCTAACTATTACTAACATACCCACCACGAGACACTTAAAAATTGCGCGGCTTTCTTTGAAAATTGGTATGGGGCATTGCAGAATATATCCTCTGGAAACCTCTGGATTAGCCTGAAGTAAACCATTCAACAACCCAACAGCCCTAGAGGCAGCAGTAGTTGCAGATTGCGGTAGACTCCACGATGGTGGGGTCATAAGTAATTTATGTTGGCAACGCCTAGTGCCACGCATGTAATTCTCCGGAACATAAAAGCATATGCATTGTACAGTTGATAGGCCATCCAATCTATTTGTCAATAAAATATAGTAATGCATTATAAGTGTGAGATCACGTCGTATTTTCAGTGTCCAGTTCCACCATTCTACAAACAGAAAGTGAATTTACAAGTACAAGTGTGGATAGTAGCCATATGTGCGCTTGTAGAGATATCGGGCGAATTTGCGCTGTATTGTCTCAATCAGAAGCGTATATAATTTCTCCTGTGGACTACAAACAATAGCATTGTAGTCTAGCTTACTACATACATACGCGTTACACAGCACCTGCACTATATGGACACCACCAAACCGAGAAGCAGTTCGCATTACGAAACCAAGGGATCTACTTGCAATCCTTACTGTGTCTACAATATGTTCATTAAAACGAAGCTTAGAATCCAGTGTAACACCTCTCGTATTATGGTGACACGCTCCAGTGATTTGCCAGTCAATCTATACATTCTGGTGACGGTTATTGGCTATGTTTAGTGACAAATTGTTTGCAGTACTCCATTCTGTGACCGCATCGATATCGTGCTGCAGCCTTACGCAGTCCTCAGCATTTCTGACTGACATGAACAATTTAAGGTCATCCGCAAAAGGGAAAGGATGACTGGAAGATCATTTTTCATAATCAAAAATAACTTAGATCAAAGGGTAGGTACTCCCGTAGCTCACACCAGATCGCGTGTAATATTCTTGGGACCAGTTGTTTCCCAATTTAACATATTGTTTACGATCCTTAAGATAGTTCGTCAAGAGCCCCAGAAGTTGGCAATCACATCCACATGCTAAAAGCTTGGTCAGGAGAATATCGTTATCGACACGATCAAATGCCTTTTCAAAATCAAAATAAGCCGCATCAACCTGACACCCCGAGCAGTCACGTTGGTTTTCAGAGAAATCAACAAACGTAATGTGATTGGTTAATGTGAAGTGTGCCGGGAGGAAACCATGTTAAGAGTCTATTAATTAATTTAATTTTAGTCTTAAGATTAAAGAGATAAAAATCAACTAGTCTAGCACAGTTAGTGTGGACTTCAGTCGATAACAAAATATTTTAGGGGGCTCAAAAACAAAAAATATGATTTATTTGCTATTTTGGTACCTTACCCTTTGTGCGCGTTTTCGGCCCGCACTCGGCCGGTTTTTTTAATAACTTTTGCAGTAATTAAACTTCTTCTTTTATTTGGTGTATGGTTAGTGATCAACATAGTGCCCCTTGCTAGGTTGATCACCCAGGTCATCTTAGCAGGCTTCTGACCTAATCTAACGTAAGTATTGATCTAATGGATTGTTTCCTTATTTATGAAATCAAGAACCAGGTTAAACGAGTCTGGTTGTGTACAAGTGAATTTTGGTTTTTGATAATGCATTACTTCGATACGATTTTCATAATTTACTTAGTTCTATAAAATGCCGACAATCGAAAATATTTATAGATTTCCATCAGTATTTTTAATATCAATTTCAGAATAAACCATAAAGGAATTTCAATGTCAATTACTTGACAATATTATAATATTGTAAGATAGGTTTGCGAAGGACGGTTATGATTAAAAATAACTTCGTGATCAGCTGGAAGCTAAGCAAAGGTTGCAAAAGGCAAATTCAGTCTAATAATTTCCTATTTTTAGGCCGCCTCAAGTCATAAGTTATAGCGATTATACAAGAATCGAGGCCCAGCGGTCCCAACTCCGCCAGGATCTCATGGAGACATGGAAGGTGCGACTTGAGCGACCTAAGTGGTGATTGGCTGCAGAGGCAGCGCGGTGGCCTCACGTATCGTGCGACACAGATCATCACCGGGCACAGAAACTTCGGTGATTATCTGTTTCGCATGCATCGTGAGGTCACACCCGCGTGTCAACACTGCGAGGCTTCCGGCGAAGACACGGCATTCCACGCGTTGGTGGAATGCTCAGCATGGGCGAGTCAGCGCCGGGATCTCGTTGTGGGCCTGGGCGAGGATACCCTCTCGCTATAGACCATGCTACGAGCCATGGTCTCTAGCGAGAGTCAGTGGAACGCCGCCGTTTCCTTCTGCGAGCAGGTTATGCTCGTGAAGGAGGTGGCCGGTAGGGTGAGGGAGCGTACCCTCCCCGCTGAGTTCCAAAGTGTGTGGCGAGGGCGCCGCCGCAGACGTGACTACGCCCAGGACCATCGACCTCCATGATCGTGGCCTGAGGACGATGAATTAGCAACCCACCGTCCTTACAGAACTCACCGACGCGGGATAAAACCCAACCCCAACGACACGGGATAATACCCGACCCCAAGGATGCAGGGTAACACCCCAACACCACGCAGGGGCCACGCTGGTGGGCAAAGCCCACCGGGCGCCACTGGAAATTCAGTCAGTCCTAACCGGAGGCGCTCGGCAATGGACGTAGGTGGCCGTGGCCTTTTACAGCGGATTGAAAAAAAGAAAGAAAAAAGAAGCGATTATACAAGAAAACATACATACATCACGTCTTCGTCTCCGAGGGGGTAAATAGACGTACCTTTATAATACGTCACAATTTCGCGGTAATTGAAGAATTGCCTTTTCTGTTATAAAATGCCAAGTAGGTACTTAGGTAGGAATTACTATTGTAATGAACATTATTTTAACCTTGGGTTGAGCATGTCCTCCGTGACTGCAGACGGAATCAAAAAGTATGCAGATTTGTCTGAGACACTGAGACATTTTGCCATAGAAGAACTACCTATATGTTCCGTTAGATGGCCTTTTACGTTGAATTCTGTAAGAAAACAACGTTAGATTCTTTGTCTGTTAGTACCATAAAGCCGAATAAATGAACCGATTTTAATTATTCTTTCACCACTAGAAAGCTATTTTATAAAGAAGTAACAAAAGGTTTTTTAAAGAAATTGGGAAGAAAAAATTTAAAAATTAAGTATATTTCTCCTATAACTTGTACATAGAACTGCTCTGGCAGGATGGTATTTTGACACGGGACCCTAATCCAAGGCGCTCCGCGGGGAGGCTGACGTCTCACACTGTTGGTGACATTTTTCAATTACAAGCATTCGCTATGTTACAAGACTACTAGTAGTCAGTCACTGCAATGAAATTAAAGTTCATTAACGTTTCAGAGCTAAGCATATAAAAGGCAATAAAGAAGGTAGGTAGGTAGGTATATATAATTTAACGACGTTACCTTGTTATGGTTTAGATATCTGATTAGTATCTAGATTTCTTTGTCATGTTGACTTTTTTATACAGGTACACTCTTTTCCAAAATTTTATTATTCATGACTGACCTATTATTACATTGTACAGGTCGCGAGGCGTAAGCCGAGCTTTGCATTTGTGTGAGTGACCATGAAAAGTAGAGTAGAAACTCTTTTTGTAGCTGTGTACAACACATGTGTGTGTATAAGAGGTCACTATATTCACGTATACTGCACACACACAAATGCAAGCTCCGCTTACGCCTCGCAACCTGTACACAATCACTAATAATAGCACTATCATGTCTATATAAATATACCTAATTAAAGTCTCTCTTTTTAATTCAAACTTGGTAGAACCTATTAGGTTCTGCCAAGTTAATAGAGAAGCTGTTAATAAGCTTAAATCTCTTTTGACATCAAATTTAATACGATGATCATGCATTGAGCTTTTACCCAACACAGTTGGAGTCGGATTTCTAGTTGAACTGCGATTCGGCTGAACTTCGATATTTTCCGTGACGCGACTGCCATTTGACCTCCACAACCTAGATTATGAGATATTACTTGAGAAATCCGTTTCCCTCTCTTTCTTAGTAGGGTAAAAATATGAAAGACCAAAGTTTGAAGCATTCAAACGTGAGGTACCAGCGTATCATATATCTATAAGATATTATTATATTTTCTCTATAGAGACGAACCGAACTCTCAGTACACTTCGGATCAATTTCCAAAGTTTTACTCCAATCTTTACTTTCTTGGAGCGTGTTTACTGTAGGAGGGTACCGTGTTTAAAATTATGGAAGAGGAGTATAGAAACTGAGTTTAAATTTAATATGTTTTCGAACGAAAGATAAAGTTCAAAACCTACTTTTAGTGTTTGCTATCCTTGCTCTCAAAAGTATTAATTTATATTCCTAGAATAACTCGGGTAATATTTCATTGGATGATACTTATCATATACTAACTGATTACCGCGGCTCTACACGCGTGATTTAGTTTTCTCGTTCCAAATACCTGTTTTTTGTTTTTGTTTTTTTAATTCTGCCGCCCAATACCGCAGCCGCTATTACGTCCGTTGCCGGGCGTCTCTGGTTCACACGCAGAAGGTATTTTCAGTGGCGCCCAGCGGACTTTGACCACCTGTGTGGTCTCTACGGGGCGGTGGTTTGGTTGGGATGAGATTCCCGCGTCGTTGGGGTTCCAAATACCTGTTTATTTTTTATTTATTTTATTTTTAAGGAAAGCTTACAGCTATTGAGTTTACAATCATTAATCAAGAGTGGTCAGTGACACTTGCCTAAAACAAGCTTCCACATAGTGATGCCACTATAGTCGCAGGTTTGAAAATAGACATAATAAAAAACAACGAGAAAAATGAACAAAAAATACTGTAACACCCTTTGTCACTCGGAGATAATGAAGCCAAACATTAATGAAAGACTTTTAGAAATCGATAGTTACGGAGTATGTTCAATGCAAACAATAAAAAAATGTATAACGTTAGTATAGATTTATGTATTAAAATCATCGTATCGTTTGAGGATATTCTATCATTGTAAGATTTTTAAATAAATAAAAATAAATATTTTGGACATTCTCACACAACGTCATCTAACCCAAACTAAGCTATAAGCTTGTGCTATGGTAGACAACTGATAAACATACATAACATACATAGAAAATATTGGATAGAAACAGGCGTTACTTGGCGAAACTCCATGACAAAACAATGGTAAGTAAAAATTTTTTAAGAAAAAACTTTTTAGCATTAATTAATAGCATTAATTTTTCGCAGAATCAAAAGGACAACAAAACGTCGACAATTGTTTCGCCTCTAAACGAGGCATTATCAAGACTGTCTCAGAGAGAACAGTTGGCTGTTCTCTCTGAGACAATTGTCGACGTTTTGTTGTCCTTTTGATTCTGCGAAAAATTAATGCTATTAATTAATGTTAAAAAGTTTTTTCTTAAAAAAATTTTACTTACCATTGTTTTATACATAGAAAACACCCAAACTCCGAAACAAACATTTATTTGTGGATTACACAAATATTTCATTCGACCTGGGAATCGAACCCGAGACTCCGATCGAAAGCCGATGCACTACCGACCACGCCACTGAAGCAGTCAAAGATTGAACCTACCTACATACCTATTACATAATTAGGTATATCGTATGTTCTCGAACTGTTGAGATCTTATTTAGTGGTATGTAACATAGCCTGTCCTGGTTTTTGGAATTTTGGTTTGAATTACAGTGGTTATATATTTTCTATAGTGCCCTATAATGATAGGTAGGTAACGGCAATATGCTTGCCCCTTAATACGTGGGACCATCAAAATGACTGGGAAAGTGTGAGTGTGTAATGTAGAGTACATTACACACTCACACTTTCCCAGTCTACCTCTTTGAGTATATAGGCGTGAAATAAGCTGATTAAAAAAATTGTTAGGTATTGAAAGTACTCGCAGTATTTTTTCAATAATTTAGAACAGTATCTAAATGTTACCTTCTGTGTGCGTACTACCTTCTGCGTGCGTACTACCTTCTGCGTGTGTTCTACCTTCTGCGTGAGTACCACAGACGCCCGGCAACGGTTGTGAAAGAGGCCGCGGCCTTGGGCCACAGAATTTTTGGGTGCAAAGGGGCTCTACAAACATCTTTAGGGCCCCAGCGACCTCACCTGCTAGTGGCGCACCTGCTGATAAACTGACGAGGCTCGTTAATATACGGTACCTATGGAGTGGCTTCGGCCCCTACGTGGGTACCAGGTGGTACAACAGTGTTGGTCCGGGGGGGTACCACCGTGCAGCTGTGCTAAAGCCCCCCAAGTAACCCAGCCCAGGCTGGGTTGCGTTAGGGGTTCAGCAGCTGCACCGCCGGGCCCGGGGCGATGTATGGTGCAGCAGGCATGGGACCAGTGGGGGCGAAACGGAGTCAAGTGTGGGTGGTGTGGGTCGATTCGCCGGCCAGGGAGACCCTTAGCAACGGCGTTGCCGCGGCCGCCCGCAACACAGTCATGGGGCCCGCCTGGGGCCAACCACCCCAGGAGGCTGCCCCACATGTTGCGCATAATCCTGATGTGGGATCACCGCTCCGGGTGGTAACCGGTGTGGGGTAGCGGCGGCCTTGCATCAGGGGGGTTTGGGAGCCCTTCCGTCCGGCGAGTCGGCTCCGACCTAACCACACGGTTCTAGACAAAGCTAGCCCCTGCGCTTTGTCACTTACTGCTGCATCAAATGTCGCCCTGTCTTCACGCTTCTTCTTCTTCAAAATCTACAATGGCAGTGCAACAAAAAAGAAATAAACGTTACACAGCGGCCCTAGGAAACCCCACAACTTCACATTTCGAGGTGGAGTTCACTAACGTCCGTGGACTCCATGCGAACCTCGATGCCGTCCACCACCACCTTGAGACGGCACGGCCCGCTGTGATGTTCCACACGGAGACACAAATACGCCGCCCTGACGACACGTCTTACCTGTGTTACCCCGGCTATGTCATCGAGGAACAATTTCGAGACAAAGCCGGGGTGTGCGTGTTCGTTAGGGCGGATGTTTGCTGCCGCCGGTTACGCTGCCTAGAGAACCCCTCCAATTCCGTCCTTTGGCTGCACGTAGACCATGGCTCTATGAGCCAGATCTACGTGTGCGTCTACTGATCCCACATAGGGGACTCTGAGACAAAAAAGCTCTTCCAGTACCTCAGCGAGACGGCTGATGAAGCGCAGGTGCGGTTCCCGAACGCTGACCTAGTATTTCTGGGGGACTTCAATGGCCATCACATTGAATGGCTGGGGTCCCTCAAGACTGATCATGCGGGTAGAGCCGCCCATGCGTTCGCTCTCTCCCACGGTCTGACCCAGATGGTATGCGGGATCACCCGGATACCAGACAGGTCAGATCACGCGCCCGCTCTGCTGGATCTACTGCTGACGAGTCGCCCAGCCCAGTACAGTGTTTCGGTAGGAGCCCCACTGGGTAGTTCCGACCACTGTGTTGTTCACGCTGGCATGAAGGTGTCACCTCCTGCACGTCCTGTACAAACGTCACGACGACTATGGCACTACTCGTCAGCGGATTGGGACGGTCTACGCGATTATTATGCGTCCGTCCCCTGGAGCCAGCGCTGCTTTCTAGGAAAGGCTCCTTCGGATAGTGCTTCTGCTATTGCTGGCGAGATCAGTTTAGGGATGGATTATTACATCCCTTTCACTGATGTCGCCAGTATCCGCAGAGCCCGTCCCTGGTTCGGGCGAGATTGTGCCAAATCTGTTCGACAAAAACAGTCGGCATATCGCGCCTGGATCAGGGCCCGCGCTGTGCGCGACCCAAACGTGGGCCACCTCAAAGCAGCGTACAACCGGGCCACAAAATCGAGTAAGAGGGCCTTTAAGAGAGCGGCTGCCCAGCGCGTCGCGCGGCTTGGTCAGGAGCTCACTTCCCATCCCACGGGCAGCCGTGGATTCTGGCAACTGGCCAAAGCCGCGCAATCTAACTTTTGTCAGCCCTCGCTGCCACCGCTGCGTTACCCAGATGGAACACTGGCTCACAAAGCCCAAGAGAAAGCGGATATGCTCGCAGACCTCTTTGCGGCTAATTCCCGGGTCGACGACCGTTGCCTGCAGCCCCCCGCCATCGCCAACTGTGGCCACACAATGCCTGCTATTGTTATCAGGCAATGTGATGTACGGGCAGTGCTGCGGTCACTCGACACGCGGAAAGCCAGTGGCCCTGACGGCATTCCGGCGGTGGTGCTACGAAAATGTACAGCTGAGTTGTCTCCAGTATTAACGCGTCTGTACCGCCTGTCATACTCTTCAGGGCTCGTGCCGGAGGTCTGGAAGGAGGCGAACGTACAACCGATCCCCAAGAAAGGAGATCGGTCCGATCCAGGCAACTATCGACCCATAGCTGTCAACTCAGTCATTTGCAAGGTGCTTGAACTCCTTATAAATAAGCAGCTCATACAATTCCTAGAGGATCACTCGCTAATCAATGATCGACAATACGGCTTCAGGCCAAAGCGATCAACGGGTGATCTTCTGGCATTCGTAACGCATGTCTGGGGTGGGGCTATGAAAAGGCACGGCGAGTCCTTGGCTATTAGCCTGGACATCGCCAAAGCCTTCGATAGGGTCTGGCATGCTTCGCTCCTTTCCAAGCTTCCGGCATATGGTCTACCTCCTCAACTGTGCAGCTGGATTGCCAGCTTTTTAAACGAGCGCCGAGTGCGGGTCCTCTGCGATGGCCAGGCTTCTCGCTTCTTGCAAGTGAATGCCGGGGTACCGCAGGGGTCCGTACTATCACCAACTCTCTTTCTTCTGCATATCAATGATATGCTATCCCTCGGGAACATTCATTGCTATGCAGATGACAGCACACTGCACGGGAGTTACTCGGTTAGTCCGACGGCGGGGCAATCTGAGATTGAGGAGGAGAGACGACGACTCGTGGCTGATCTCGACCGTAACCTCGACAGTATCTCTCAATGGGGTACCGAGAACCTGGTCGAGTTCAATGCCCGCAAAACACAGGCGTGTGCATTTACTGCGAAGAAATCCCCTTTCCTTCCCCTACCCTCTCTTCAGAATGCATTATTACCAATGAAGGACAACCTTGATATCCTTGGCATAGACGTTCGTCGAGAGCTCAATAATAAAAACTACATCGAAAGATGTATAGGGCTAGCTTCGCGGAAACTAGGAATACTGAATAAGGTAAAGAGATTCTTTACACCGGACCAGAGGTGTCTGCTGTACAAGACGCAGATTAGACCCTGCGTCGAATACTGCTCTCACCTCTGGGACGGCTCTGCGAAGTATCTGCTGGACGCTCTCGACGCTATGCAGCGACGGACTATCCGTATTATAGATTGTCCGGAGGTAACGGGAAGCCTTGAGCCGCTAGTTCAGCGCCGAACAATAGCTTCCTTGGCCGCATTCTACCGTATTTACCACGGCGAGTGTTCTGAAGAGCTCTTCAATCTGATCCCACCCTCTTCCCTCCGATCCCGAACGACTCGTGCCGGGCAGAGATGCCACCCCCACACAGTGGATAGCATGTTTGCGAGAACCGAACGTTTTAAACGTTCGTTTCTCTGCCGAACGATAGTGGCCTGGAACGCCCTGCCTGTGCACGTGTTTCCTCCCACATATAATCCTGGGTTCTTTAAGCGGAGCGTGAAGAGGCACATCAGTAGGTCGTCAAGTTGAGGGCCACTCTCAATAGTAATGTGTGCTGTGAGAGTGGCCCACAATCGCTCGACGTCGTCACGACCTACCACCAGGCGGGAGGCGTCAATTTGGCGAACCAAATATAAAAAAAAAATTAAAACTTAAAAATTAAAAAAAAAGTATCTAAATGTTTTCTATTTCTAATGGAAGCCATTACAAAGCATTTCGGTGGACTTTACAGGACAACATTGTTACTTGGACTCCATCCGTACTAAAACTTGGAGTCTGTATGTACGCGGACCTGGACCTTCTATTTTATTACCAAACTTGAGATTAGCATCACTCGTTCAGTAATTATATAAGCAGGATAATTTTCAGCTGACTGCGTCTTAAACTCGTCTTAAACTTGAAGTCACTCGAACAATATTAAATATGAATAATACATCAAGATTTAATGGAACGGAATGTATAATAATTACAGATTATGAATATTTATTGCTTATCGAAAATTTTATTTTGGTTAATAACCAAAATAAAATTACTTAATTACCCAGGAATTATGCCTCTTCGTAGCAAATATCAAGATGATCGAGCCGATGTTTCGTGACACCTTAACAAATAAATTATTTAACAATCGGGGTCACAAAGTGATCATCATCTTTACTAACTAACCAACAAGACTGTGGCAAGCATTATATTCAATGTACTCGTTAATGGTAACTAGGCCGTTGTTACGTTGAATAAAAATCTGAATAGTAATAATAGAATAAAAGTATTGAACACCTCTGTCTCATCATTCACCGAGCTTTCCATTCTAACTGCTCGCGGCTGAAGTTTGCTATTTTTCGTGAAGCGACTGCCATCTGACCTCCATAACCCATGGGCGATATCGAAGTTCTGTAGTTAGACCGGTCGAATTTTTGATTTAGGGCTCCAACTACCCCTAACGACTGCCATAGAAGTTCGTATGACAACCGGGACCAACGGCTTAACATGCTCTCTGAGGCACGGATGACTCTTAATGTCTTAAGAAATGGTCACCCATCGTAAGACAGGCCTGACTAGATGTTGCTTAACCTTTGAAATGTGTTAACATTTTCAGTTACCACTAGACCACGAGCCCCTACGTCTACCTATCTATCCATTCATAATACGTTAAGTAATTGACGAGTAGGATAAGAGAAGATACCTGATTCCAGTACCCCTGGTGTTCTGATACGACACCTCTTTGCTCTGCCGCTGGCTCTGTACCTACTCTACAAAACGTAGGATTGTAACATCGTAATTTCATTGCACTCACAAAACGTAAACAAAAATTTGTAATGATATTATGAACGTCAATAGTGTCAGTTGATGTATAGATGTCAACTCGACAAACGTCAAGTCTTGACTATTATTCATTTACCATACGGTGTTATACAAATTGTATAGCGCACTCTAGAGGATTTAGTGGGAACTGGGCAAAGTAATATCTAGCCATGTCATAAAATTTCCTTAAAAAGATGTGTCAATGATTTTGCATTTTGTCCATAGAGATGTTTCCGGCTGACGATAAGTTTTGCTTGTAGAAAAGTGGTTAGAACTAGTTTTTGCAGTAAAGGAAGAATCTAGAAACACCTCGGAGTTGATAAAAAGCCGGCGCGAGCTGTCGTGGCTCTCTTTCCACTGCTGGATACTTTAGTGAAAATATCTCTAGATCACTACATCTGTCTGATACTTAACCTACAAGTCTGGAAGAAGTTATTTTACTGGGAATAATATAAATTGAGTCGAAGCAATTGTCGATACTTTTCAAGCGTCCTATCGAACGTGATCTCAAGAGGCTGGGAGTGTTCCCTCCCATTCGACTTGGACAACGTGGAAGCAATTTTCTGTTTTAGGCATTCCAAAGGGCGTTTCTTGATAGTGTTACTGATGTCCGGTGATTTGGAGCAGAATTGCAAGGGTAGTCGACGTTTCTGGAGCAGTACTGAAATAGCCTAAACATTCTACGGCAAGGATACACGAGGTCGTCTTGGGCTCACAGGACCACAGCACGTGCGCCCCCTGACAATCCCAGCTGACCGCGTGAACCATAACAATTAAGCTAAGTATTTTGCTCACCATCTAATCCTGTGTTCTTCATCCATAATTCTGTCTACTCCAGTTTCAAGAACTAGCGTCATAATATAAAGGTCAAGTTTAAAATAATTACTGTACCTATAATCTATGATTTAAGAAGTAGGCTAGCAGCTACATACCTACCCTTTTTGTGTTAACTGTACAACCAAATTCAATATATATTGTTCAATATTGTAAGCTTATAAATTATACTCTCTGTGAACCCTCTAACTGTGGTACCTTATTGAATTCTCCAATCATCACACACACCGTTCATATGTGAACTGGCGCCCTGGGATACCATCCAATTGTCTCGTGAGCCTCCGCTGAACCGCCGGTGGGTAAGGTTGACTTCACCTGATACAAGTGTCGCCCAACTTAGAGGCTTTTCTCCATTTTGTGTGTGTGATGGTCAGGGTTTCAATGGGGTACACGGTCTGAAACTCTCCAGGACCTTAATTGGCTGTACCAAGCGGCAGGTACGTAAGAAAGGTTGTCTCCCATTTCCACTTCGTGATACAACCAAATCAAAATTTATTTTCAAAATTAAAATTGCTGCTAAAATTATTAAATTCATTCGGCCCCTTTTTTCGGATTAGTTTTAAGTCTGTTTGCCTGCTAACTATCTTAGTAGGCAAACCTTTTTTTCTTTTTTTTTTTTTTTTCTTTTGAGGGTGAAATCAAAGAAAAAAAAAAAAAAACATATTTTTCGAATAAATAAATTTTATCTACTCAATAGTGGGTAGAATTTTTCTCTCCAAGGGCGTGACCCATATATTTTTTGATTTCTAAGATGAGGATAAAACCTCAAAGTTTTTTATTGTAACTTAACTTTCTTTAACTATTGCAACCGAGCAAAGTGATAAAGAAATACTTTATCAACTACTCATTAACTTTAATGTAAAACAATACTTTCTGCTCTTTATCACTAATATAGTGTTAAATCTAGTGATTTAAACTAGTAGAGAAGGTAGGCAGTTGTATTAATACCACCTAATTCTAACTATTAATATTTTTGAATTCTCTTTGTACCTCCACTTAGGAGAACTTAAATTTAATTTTTGCCTGTTATACTTAGATCCTTTTAAGATGTCATACATCCACAAATATATATCTTGCCTGAGAAAGGATGAACTGTTTTATGAACTCGAAATTCTTGGGGTTTCAGTTGACTCTTCTTCAACGGTCACTTCACTGCGAAGTCAGCTGAGGACGGTCTTCAGATTATCTCGACGTGGCAGTTTGAAGGCTATGCCCATCGGGACACCGGGTCCTGACATCGAGCTGCAGTCTTGTGAGCCCAAAGTCCAAGAATTAGAGGCACTTGTCACATCGGGTGAGGTCGGTAGAGATAGGAATGTTTGTTCGAGGTCCGCTCTTAGGGCTAACTATTTGATAGATCGCTTAGCTCGTTGTGGAATTAATTGTGAGTTACTGAACAATATCCGAGGTAGGCTCATCAAGGTTCTCGCTAGTGTTGAACCAAATGGTGAATCGGAAAATTCTGACAGCGAGTCCGAACAACCATTTAATGATAGGATCCCTACCGTGCGTTTGAGGAGTGACCGCTCGATGCGTAGTAGTGTGCTGGATATTCCTACTGTCCAGGAAACTATAGTTTACAAAGATCGTCCGATCAACTTAAATACTTTTAATTTAAAATATGATGGTTCAACCTGTGTACGCGTATTTCTAGAAAGATTAGAAGAGCTTAGACAGGCACGTGAAGTCAAGGAGTCGAAGATATTGGCTGCCTTCTCTGATTTACTGGACGGTGCTGCTCTAGCGTGGTACCGGACTAATAGGGACACCCTCAGTTCATATCAACAGCTGATCACTGAATTGAAGCTAAACTTTGACACACCTGATTACGATTACAGGTTGCGTGATGAAATTAGGCGTCGTACACAAGCCCGAACCGAGACAATGGCAAGTTACATTTCGATTATGACTGCCATGTTCTCAAGACTTTCTTTTCCAATGTCTCTGAATGAAAAACTAGATATTTTGATGCATAATATAAGACCAGACTACATGAAGGAACTAGCCTTACATGAAGTCGACAGTGTCGAACAATTAAAAACTTTAGGTAAACGGTTGGAGTTGGCACGTGTCAGAGCCCAAAGCTTTAAAGAACCCGAGCTCGATACATTTAAAATCTCTTCGGATTTAAATAAACTCCAACATAAAAACATAGTTAAACCTGGAAAACAGGTTTCTCTAGTAGAAAGTAGTCCTTCATCTAATGAATCTGTTTCAGTTGTTGAGAATAGACCCTCAACGACTAGTAGAAAATGTCTACGGTGTGGAGACTCTGACCACAGTGCATACTCATGTGAGCGCTCGAGGGAAATATTGTGCTTTAGGTGTGGTAAGAAAGGGGTGAAGAGGCCTGACTGCCCTAAATGCAACATGCCTCTAGAGCCAAAGAAAATTGCTTGCATGAGTCTGACACCGGACGTGGTGGAAAGGGGAACCATACCAAGTCCCTCTGGCGGTGAACCTCTTTTTAAAAAAGAGGAAAATGATATTCGACCCTATCTCGAGGTGAGAATACTCAACTTAAATGTATTAGGTCTCTTAGACTCGGGTGCGTCATGCTCTGTGCTAGGCTCACACCGCATATTCTTAGATCTAGGGTTTAAAGTGGAAAGCTTTAACTCGGATCGTAGCTTCACTATTAAGACTGCCGACAGCACTAACCTTGAGTGCTTAGGCTATGTCTCTCTACCCGTCTTATATAATTCTACTACTAAAGTAATTAAATTCTATGTCGTCCCAGGTATCACGACCTCGATGGTATTTGGGATAGACTTTTGGCATCAGTTTGAGTTGGCTAAGAATTTGATTTCACAAACTGTTCCCTCTGTTAGGGTTAATTCATGTAATCCCTTAGTCAGACTGAGCCAGTTCAGTCTTGAGATGGAGCACAGCAAGGGCAAAGATCATGTTGTCCCCGATGCTTTGCCTCATGTCAAGATTGACTTGGTGGATTGTACTATGAATAAAGATCCTTGGTACTTACATATTAAAAATAGGGTCACTAATAATCCTAAGCACTACCCTAATTTTAGCATTAGGGATAATCTCTTATATAGGTACTCTAAAAATAAATACAATCATACAACGAAATTTCAATGGAAGCTGGTAGTTCCACAAGAAGATAGGCTAGAGTTATTAAAAAAAACATCACGATGATAATGTAAGTGCTCATCTAGGTGTATTGAAAACCCATAAGCATTTGTCACTTAATTACTTTTGGCCTCAGATGTACGAGAGTGTGACGAGATACGTAGGGAGTTGCGAAATATGCAAACTACGTAAGCCCGTCAATACATCTAGTCCAGGTATTATGGGTAATCCTATAACTGTTTCTAAGCCAATTGAAGCCATTTCTTGTGAGTTGCTGGGGCCATTTCCAGTCTCCGGGAACAGGGATGAACGTTTGATTGTTGTGACTGACCACTCTAGCAATAACGTTATGTTGACTCCTAAACGGACAGCAACAGGTGCTAAGGTGACCAGGTTCATAGATAAGAATGTGTTTCTAGTTCACGGAGCATGTAAAACTATTTACATGGAAAATGGGTCTCAATTAGGTAGTAATAAATTTAAAGATATCTTAACTAAATATAACATATTTAATATTTTTACCCTACTTAAAATAGGAGGTCCTTACCAGTATGTTTTTGCGTTAGGTAAGAGGCACGTAGGCAGGTAAAGTGTAAGGAATATTAGGTTATAGATATACTTTTCTCTTGGAACTTCACCTATATTTTGGTGAAAGTTCATCAATTTTGATTTAGCATTTAAAAAAAAAATGCTGACTTCTCTTAACTGTTTCTCTCTTAGAACTTCACCTATATTTTGGTGAAAGTACATCAATTTTGGATTAGCATTTAAAAAAAAAAAATCTACCCTCTTTTATTTGTATTTCTCTTAGGGATGTAGGTAGGCCGTCGTATCGAGCGTTCCTTCCTCAAAGCTGGATAGGATTAAGCTCTTTGACTTTAGTCACTCACTGTGTTTCGTTCTGAATTTCCTTGTGATGGTTATACTTCCCCACAGGAAATCCTCTTAAGGGGAGGGGTGGTGTAACATCGTAATTTCATTGCACTCACAAAACGTAAACAAAAATTTGTAATGATATTATGAACGTCAATAGTGTCAGTTGATGTATAGATGTCAACTCGACAAACGTCAAGTCTTGACTATTATTCATTTACCATACGGTGTTATACAAATTGTATAGCGCACTCTAGAGGATTTAGTGGGAACTGGGCAAAGTAATATCTAGCCATGTCATAAAATTTCCTTAAAAAGATGTGTCAATGATTTTGCGTTTTGTCCATAGAGATGTTTCCGGCTGACGATAAGTTTTGCTTGTAGAAAAGTGGTTAGAACTAGTTTTTGCAGTAAAGGAAGAATCTAGAAACACCTCGGAGTTGATAAAAAGCCGGCGCGAGCTGTCGTGGCTCTCTTTCCACTGCTGGATACTTTAGTGAAAATATCTCTAGATCACTACATCTGTCTGATACTTAACCTACAAGTCTGGAAGAAGTTATTTTACTGGGAATAATATAAATTGAGTCGAAGCAATTGTCGATACTTTTCAAGCGTCCTATCGAACGTGATCTCAAGAGGCTGGGAGTGTTCCCTCCCATTCGACTTGGACAACGTGGAAGCAATTTTCTGTTTTAGGCATTCCAAAGGGCGTTTCTTGATAGTGTTACTGATGTCCGGTGATTTGGAGCAGAATTGCAAGGGTAGTCGACGTTTCTGGAGCAGTACTGAAATAGCCTAAACATTCTACGGCAAGGATACGCGAGGTCGTCTTGGGCTCACAGGACCACAGCACGTGCGCCCCCTGACAATCCCAGCTGACCGCGTGAACCATAACAATTAAGCTAAGTATTTTGCTCACCATCTAATCCTGTGTTCTTCATCCATAATTCTGTCTACTCCAGTTTCAAGAACTAGCGTCATAATATAAAGGTCAAGTTTAAAATAATTACTGTACCTATAATCTATGATTTAAGAAGTAGGCTAGCAGCTACATACCTACCCTTTTTGTGTTAACTGTACAACCAAATTCAATATATATTGTTCAATATTGTAAGCTTATAAATTATACTCTCTGTGAACCCTCTAACTGTGGTACCTTATTGAATTCTCCAATCATCACACACACCGTTCATATGTGAACTGGCGCCCTGGGATACCATCCAATTGTCTCGTGAGCCTCCGCTGAACCGCCGGTGGGTAAGGTTGACTTCACCTGTTACAGGATATAACACTTATAAGGTTCACACACCCAAACCAATTGTATAACTTATTTTTAGATTATCTGGCCGATACGCTTTTCGTTGTACATGGAATCGTGTCGGTCGGTTGAAGCTATTTTTTCTTAAATTTTTGAGAAGCCGCGGCGCTTTGTACGTGTATAGCGAGTAGTGAAATTGCGACTGGGTGTTTAAATCGGAAAGAATTAAAGAGAGAATTACGTATAGTTTTGCGTGAATAGAAAATAAATATACATGACATTATTCACGCCTATATCCCCGAAGTGGTCTGCAGAGGTGTATTACAAACACACACACTTTGCGCCAGTAATTTTGTCGGTGTTCCAAACTAAAATTTCCACAGCCAGGACAGAGGTTACATACAACTAAACAGATTATCTGTAATCCGAGCGAAAATAAATACATTAATTGAATTATGTAGTTTTGACAAAACCAAGTAATCATATGTGTACAATCTGTTCTCTTCATTGTGTGTAAATGTCCTTTATTTCTTTAGTTAACAAGATTCAACAATTTCCTATGAATCGTCACACATTTCGTGACGGCATTAGGGTGGGCACATACCTACTACGTAAGTGTCGAACACTCGTCGTAACTCTGTTTGCCGAGCTCTCGTCCACGGCAAGCGTGCGAACGACACTCTCCTGAACTGAAATATCGTACAATACTTCGTATGCGACATTTTCACACTTTTATGTATTCCGATTTGATTCATGTATAATTTAATGTCTGAATATAAACAAGCTGATTACACAGCGAAATTATTTTTGTTTTCGAATGTTGTTCGATTCGGCGTGTTATTGATGGAATATTGTATTTATGGCAAAGTAAGATGTCACTCGTTTGTGTTTGACTAACCACATATTCATCGTACATAAATAAATAAATATATGGCCCAACCTGAGGATCGAAACCAGACAATAACAAGTTAAAAATATGGCAAAAATTTGCCATATATTTTAGAGTTTTCGAAAATTTTTTAATAACTAAAAAAAAAATAAAAAAAAAAATTCAACATCTATTTAGAGGTCTTTGACCATGCTGAGTTGATTGCAACTGGTCTTGAGTCTCTAGCTATTACCGTTCTCGATTTGACCTTGACCTTGAGATTAGAGGTCAAATTTCAAGTTAATTTTAGAGGTCTTTGACCTGAGTCGATTGGCGTTTACACTGAGTCTCTAGCTCTTACCGTTATCGAGTTGAAAGTAGTTCACGGACGGACGGACATTACTGTTGTATAAGAGATTTTCGTTTCGAAAACTCTAAAAAAAACACACATCTTTCAACTAGGTGAACCAATTTTGATTTTTTACTTAATTGAAAACTTACTGCTTCCCTATTGGTCACATTCTGACAATTTTTTGTTACCATTTCGGTTTAACGGGTTTTTATGAACAGTACCTATAATATTGAGATTGGATTGAAAAGTAGTCAGCCTAACACTGATCCATTTAGTTCTAAAAATCAAATCTACCCACATTATTTAGTTCAGTTCAGACCTGTTAATTGTGTGAAGTTTGAAACGTGTGCGATAATTAGTTTTAATTTTATAAATTTATTAACAAAGCAATTAATCTGACATCGTTTCCGCAAATGGAGCAAATCGAGCAGCCTGCTGTCATTAAGTACCTCCATAAGAAGGGGCTGTGATCAAAAGCCATCCATGATGATATGGTCAGTACATTAAGGGATTGCGCTCTTTCATATTCATCCGTCAAAAAATGGATAGCAGAATTCAAGCGTGGTAGAGAGAGGGTGAAAGACGAACCCCGCTCTGGAAGGCCTTCGACGTCCACTACTGACGAAAAAGTTAAAAAAATACTCCTATCACCTCGTATCATGCATATACTATAGTCATGTCATTTAAAATTACACCACGGATTAAAGACATTTCGAAACCCCAACGTTCATGTTGATGTTTTCCCCTCACCATGTCTACATTAATCACCTCATACAAAGCCTTTTTAAAGGGATGACATAGACCTATCTGCCATTCTATTGTCACCATTGTCATACTGTCACCTCTAAGGTGGCTCTACATAATTTATATTTTAGTAAATAAATTATCATTATACACCGTTTTATAAACTGGCCTCATAATAATTTAACGACATTCAAATCTGTTGATTTAAATTAATATTAAATGGGTTACATAATTCTCTTGATAATACTTAAATCTATCTGAGTTTTGAGTTATGCTGTTACTGCATAGCAGTTGACCTAATTATGTACTTAACACTGGATCTCATAAATTATAAACAAAATAACTCCTGGTATAGAATATATTAGGGTAATATTGAGTGTTTTCTTAGTTGTCTACATGTTTGTATGTAGGTACATATTATGTATTACAAAACTACATAACATAATAAAAACTCGACTTATTTTGAGGTTAGATGGCCATGTTGAGAGTATGTTTTTTTAAATAACAATTTCCACAGTCTAACCACTTTTAAAAATAAATAAAGTAATATTTGAATTCCTCCGTTAACAACTAAATAACCCATTTTAAATGTTTCTTAGGTTTAAAATTAAATTCAGTGGTAAACGAAAAACCCGCAATTTTCTCTTTATTGTTAAGCAGGAAACAAGTAATGAAGAAGCAATAAACCTTTTAAAATTCCGTTAAACTTGTTAAGTTGAAACTAAAAACACGAAAAACTTAAGAACACACAGATATCAAAATTCTTAGGCACTTTCAACCATCTAAGTCAATAAATTGGTGTTATTTAATCAGGCGAGAGCACTTCCAATGAAATAGGCGGAAATTTTACAAGTATCCTAATAAAACTTGTGCGGAGTTCAGGGGTCGAACTTTGGCGAACACTGAAATATCCGACAAAGACTGTAAGTAGGTACAGTGTATAGCAGATATTCTTGGATTGTTTGCAACTTGAAATAACATTATTATTAACTTTTATTTTTTTAGGTTTACGTTTTAATATACTTTATTATTACGAAGGACATTCGATCGCCTCTTATGTGATAACTTAGACTACGAAAAACATGTAATCCTTCCGTCGTCAGAAGATAAGTATGTTCTTACCTAATTATGTTATAATAATCAGAATTAAAGTTACTACGGAAATGAAATTACTAAATTTGCCTTCAAAATAATGTTAAATGAGAATGAGATTGTGGGTACAAGAGGCGTAGCTTTTGCACTTCGTCCAACCACAAAAGTGTTCCCATAGTTGGAGCGTAACCACACCATTCCACAATATGCATACTTGTTATACGATCTTATATCCTTGATTTTTTTAATTCAATTACACAGTTTTTGTATATAAGTAAATACTTGCATTTATGCACGCAGTTATTACAATAACTTGCTATTACAATTTGGTTAAACTCCAAATTTAAAAAAATCAGTGTACATGTGAGTTTGTAGATCATGTATTAAAAAAAAATCAATGATCAGTTTACTCAATAAAAAAATAAAAATAGTAATACATTTTTTATTTATCGTTTCAGTAGGTCATCAGCGTCATCAGTATTCGTCATCGGTAGGTCGTCAAGTTGAGGGCCATTATCTATAGTATTGTGTGCTGTGAGAGTGGCCCACAATCGCTAGACGTCGCGTCGTCACTACTTACCACCAAGCGAGCGGTGTCAATTTGGCGAACCTAATATAAAAAAAACAGCACTAAAAACCACTAAGGTCCAGTTTTGTGCTGTTAGGTATGAGTCTACTTTAATTTACCTTACAATATGCATACAATATACAGTTTTGTAGGTCTTAACTAGTTACTTACTTATACTAAAATACCCACTTAATATAATGTTAGCAAATTCCTATTACATTATAGAAGTAAATTTAAAAAACACTGCTTTAACTTAAACGTAATACTCATATTATTATATTTTGATCTAAACTTAACAGGTCAGACTGATATTTGTAGACAGCTAGAATCTTAGGATGATGAGATTTTGGATCATGTTTCTATGAGAAACGGTGGGAGCAAGTTACATCAAGAATAAGTAAACAAACTGTAACAGATACTACACAAATTCTCGACTCTTCATCAATAGTTTCCAAGGATTTCATGAAAGGCGAGCTCTCAATAAAGATACTACTACTCCATAGTTCATCTAGCGTCAAACTTTGGAGTTGCTCATTAATGTCAGAACTTATAACTCACAACAATGTGATATTAGATACTCTATAATAATGAATAGATTCACGGTAATCTATACTAAGTATTACTATAGAGCTGTAAAATTTATTTGTTAAATGTTACCTTTAGAATAACAGAACTGACAGTAATCCCGAAACCACGATTGGTGGAATCCAACGTAAAAACATCGGGGAGCAATAAGGTATCGCGGTGAGCAATAAGGTACAGTCCCGGTTATAGATATCAGTTACTAATCAATCAATGTAGAAATTCGTTTACTAATATTAGCTAGATTACTCCTTAACGCTGTAGGATATTTTTATTCTGGAATGTGTTCCCGAGAAAACTATGAAACTCGGGCATATAATATAATCGACCAGTATATTATGAATGACTGAAAGGCTATATTCTTTAATAGATAGTGTCATATCTTGAGAGAACAGTTCACTGTTGAGTAGAATAATGTTACCTAAAACCTTTGCGTACTGTTCATGTCTCTTTTTGTTGCTTTTTTCAGTATTAGTTATTGTTTGTCCTGAATGTTGTAGGCTATTTTTTTTCTGGTAATGTATTCCCGAAAAATGTATGAAACAGGACCATTATAGGTAATATAGGTAAGTATAATATGACTGATTGAAAGGCAACAATATTCTACAATTAGTGTCAAATCTTGAAAGAGCAGGTCACGGTTAGCTAGAATAATGTAACCTCAAAGCTTTGCGTATTGTTCAAGTCTCCATTTGTTGTTTTCTTTATTATTTGTCTCGAGTTTATCACCTAAAAGGCGATGAAAGTTAAGCCCTTATTGATATGATGAGGTAAATAATAGTTTATCGTACACTGGACAGCTTGGGACAGTAGATCATTTAGTTAATATGACATGCTTCTTACAATGTCTCCCACCTTATTCTATTTACTTATATTCTCTCGTTTTTATCGAATAAAAATGCCATGCAATTTAAGCCTTTATTGATATGATGAGGTTAATAATAGTAATTGTATACTGTACAGCTTGGGACAATAGATATTTTTGTTAATATGACATGCTTTTAACAATGTATCCTTACATTCTTCTTACCTATATTATCTAATAATAATAATAACTGGATTTATATATAGATTGTTGGATCAAGAGTCAGATTCAGAAGGCTGTTATCCTCGACACGTGCCGTATTGTTAGGAGGTTTCTCAATCTGTAGCCTCCACTGCCAGTAGTTTGGGTCCTACTTCGCTACTGGTGGGTCACTATTTTTTATATTTTTAAATGTATTTGTTGTTTATAAATGTATTTAAAAATGTATAAAATAAGAGTATAAATGAATAAACGATATAATAATAATAAATTTTTTAATCAAGTGGACCACCAGGACTGGGACCAGGAGTAATGGTGACAAACAACTCCTTTAAGATCGAACACAATACAGTAATACCATGACATGAGTATAATCAATACCATGACATTTATTATTAGAGTGTTAATTGAGAAAGCAGCAAATATCAAAACGAATATTATACAAACTGCGTACGTTTTTGTCAAGAAATATAATGTCAGTGTATCTTAGGGACGCCAATCATTATAGACACACACAGACACATATAACGCCTATATCCCCGAAGGGGTAGGCAGAGGTGCATTACACACCCTCAATTTTTTTTTATATTGACAAATTGACGCCACCCGCCTGATGGTAAGCTGTGGCGACGTCTGGCGATTGTGGGTGACTCTCACAGTATACAGGAATACTATGGAGAGTGGCCCTCAACTTGACGACCCAGTGATGTGCCTCTTAACGCTTCGCTTAAAGAACCCAGGGTTATATGTTGGAGGAAACACGTGCGCAGGCAGGGCGTTCCATAAGCCACTATCGTTCGGCAGAGAAACGAACGTTTAAAACGTTCGGTTCTCGCGAAGACGGTTTCCACGGTATTAGAGTGACATCTCTGCCCGGCACGCGTTGTTCGGGATCGGAAGGGAGAGGGTGGGATCAGGTTGAAGAGCTCTTCAGAACACTCACCGTGGTAAATACGGTAGAACGCGGCCAAGGAAGCGATTGTTCGGCGCTGAGCTAGCAGCTCAAGACTTCCCGTTACCTCCGGACAGTCTATAATGCGACAAGCGCGTCGCTGCATAGCGTCGAGAGCGTCCAGCAAATACTTCGCGGAGCCGTCCCAGAGGTGAGAGCAGTATTCGACGCAGGGTCTAATCTGCGTTTTGTACAGCAGACACCTCTGGTGCGGTGTAAAGAATCGCTTTACCTTGTTCAGTATTCCTAGTTTCCGCGAAGCTAGCCCAATACATCTCTCAATGTAGTTTGTGTTATTGAGCTCTCGACGAACGTCTATGCCAAGGATGTCTAGATTGTCCTTCATTGGTAATATTACATTCTAAAGAGTGGGTAGGGGAAGGAAAGGGGATTTTTTCGCAGTAAATGCACACGACTGTGTTTTGTGGGCATTGAACTCGACCAAGTTCTCGGCACCCCATTGGGAGATACTGTCGAGGTTACGGTCGAGATCAACCACGAGTCGTCGTCTCTCCTCCTCAATCCCAGATCGTCCCGCCGTCGGACGAACCGAGTAACTCCCGCGCAGTGTGCTGTCATCTGCATAGCAATGAATGTTCCCGAGGGATAGCATATCGTTGATATGCAGAAGAAAGAGAGTTGGTGATAGTACGGACCCCTGCGGTACCCCGGCATTCACTTGCAAGAAGCGAGAAGCCTGGCCGTCGCAGAGGACCCGCACTCGGCACTAGTTTAAAAAGCTGCACAGTTGAGGAGGTAGACCATATGCCGGAAGCTTGGAAAGGAGCGAAGCATGCCAGACCCCATCGAAAGCTTTGGCGATGTCCAGGCTTATAGCCAAGGACTCGCCGTACCTTTCCATAGCCTCACCCCATATATGCGTGACGAATGCCAGGAGGTCACCCGTTGATCGTTTTGGCCTGAAGCCATATTGCCGATCATTGATTAGCGAGTGATCCTCTAGGTATCGCATGAGCTGCTTATTGATAATAAGCTCAAGCACCTTGCAAATGACTGAGGTGACAGCTATGGGTCAGTTGCCTGGATGGGATCGATCCCCCTTCTTGGGGATCGGTTGTACGTTCGCCTCTTTCCAGACTTCCGGCACGAGCCCTGTAGAGTATGACAGGCGGTACAGACGCGTTAATACTGGAGACAACTCAGCAGCACATTTTCGAAGCACCACCGCCGGAATGCCGTCAGGTCCACTGGCTTTCCGCGTGTCGAGTGACCGCAGCACTGCCCGTATATCACATTGCCTGATAACAATATCAGGCATAATGTGGCCACAGTTGGCGATGGCGGGGGGCTGCAGGCCACGGTCGTCGACCCGGGAATTAGCCGCAAAGAGGTCTGCGAGCATGTCCGCCTTCTCTTGGACGTTGTGAGCCAGTGATCCATCAGGATGACGCAGTGGTGGCAGTGAGGGTTGGCAAAAATTGGACTGCACGGCTTTGGCCAGTTGCCAGTATCCACGGCTGCCCGTGGGATGGGATATGAGCTCCTGACCAAGCCGCGCGACGCGCTGGGCATCCGCTCTCTTGAAGGCCCTCTTGCTGAACCTAGTGGCCCTATTGTACGCTGCTTTGAGGCGGCCCACGTTCGGGTCACGTGCCGCCCGAGCTCTGACCCAGGCGTGATATGCCAACTGGTTTTTCTGGACAGTTTGGGCACATTCACGTCTGCCGGGGCGGGCTTTGCGCATGCTGGCGACATCAGTGTATGGGATATAATATTCCATCCCTAGACTGATCTCGCCAGCAACGGCAGCAGCACAATCCGAAAGCGCCTTCCCTACAAAGCAGTGCTGGCTCCACGGGACGGACGCAAAGTAATCGCGGAGACCGTCCCAGTCTGCCGACGTGTAGTGCCATAATCGTCGAGTCATTTGCTCAGCACGAGCAGGAAGTGGCACTTTCAAGCTGGCATGGAACACACAGTGGTCGGAAGTACCCAGTGGAGCGCGTACCAACACACTGTACTGGGCTGGGCGACTCGTCAGCAGTAGAACCAGCAAGGCGGGCGTGTGGTCTGACCTGTCAGGTATCCGGGTGATCCCCTGTACCATCTGGGTCAGCCCGTGGGAGTGAGCGAATTTGCCAGTATTTTTAGTGCCACGTAATAGGGGGCAAGCCTATTGCCGTCACCGGGCATACATATAATAGTTTATGTCCAAAATGGCCGAATGAATTTAATAAAAAGTAGCAGCTATATGGTAATTTTGAAAAAAAAAATGAAACTCGTTGCCTTGCGATGAAATGTTGATGAAAGGCAACACAATGTTACGTGCCAGCCGCTATGGCCATTTAAAGCACGCCAATTAAAGTCCTGGGCGTCTCGGACTTCAAATCATTGTAATGGATATTAATTATGAAGTTTTTAAGATTGCTGACATAATAAATGTTATTATTAACAAACAATAATAAACTTAAGACAATCACTCCCAGAACATTTTATTATTACCTACTTTAATCACGAACTGTTATTAAATGCTATTTTTGATCTTGCCGAATTAAGGGCGAATTTATTTATATTTAGTTTAATCACAATCAGAGGTGGCTTCACAAATTTATTCATTAAAAGTTGTCTGGGAACAAAAAAAAACTTTGTAATTGTACGAATGAGGTACTAATTATTCAAACAATTACGTTACTAACTTAGGTTGGGTGAGTTAACATTTTTTGCATCATTTACGAAACGGGCGTCGACCCGAAGAAACTCCTAATCACGAAACTTAGATAACAAATGCTTCTCAAGTTTTCAACAAAATATTTATTTTTTCACTTTGATAAAAAGTAAGAAATTCTGTATTTAAAATTCGGGGTAGGTTATTTTTTGTATTTTATAAGTAACTTATTTGCATTTTGGTTTGTAATTAAAGAGGGGAACGAGTGCCAAGGGCGAGGGACAGTGGGTTGAATATACCCTCGACCTCGTTGAAGCAAGTTTAGTTAATGCTAAAATTATGATTTTCGGTTCGAAAATGTTTTTTTGCATATTTTTTGTTCTTCTCCTCTCAATCTTTAATTTAGACCAGAAATATATTTTTGACCTTGTATGTAATACTCTTATTGGAATATCTTATACTTAAACTATTTTAGGAATAAATTTAAATTTGTATGTTGATGAAAAGTAAAAAAAATAATATTTAGAACACTATGTAGTTTTTTGAATTAATAAAACCTAAATAATTTGAGAATTGTTTTGGATTATATACTTATTACCCGAGGCGTCCGGCAACGGGTTTTGGTTATTTAGATAAAATAATGATTTAGCGTACTGAAGTAGTTCAGTATGTCAATAAGAACCCTTAGCACAAACAGGTAAGGAGCAGCCCTGTCCAGTAAGTAATGAATGAGGCAGTAATGCAAACGTATAGAGTAACAAAGGTGGGGCTTTAATTGATTGCGGCGCGCCCCTTACCATTGCGGTCGCATTTTTATAGGCATTGCTTGACGCGGGTCACTCGAGTGCCTTACATGACAAATTTGCGTATTAAGTGTTTGTTTGGTAACGAAATTTTTACTATTGTGATATCAAATAGGGCGTTGCGTCATTAAGGAAGTCATTTAAAAAACATTTTCACGTTTGCTTTAATTCATGTACTGCGTGTTAATTTTAACGCCTGTTTAGTAACCAACTTTTTTTTTTGTTTTTATTACCGCGACCTAGGGCACCTACCGCACAGTCGTCCAATTGTCGGGCACTTTGGGAGAACTACCCCATGGCTCTCTTTTATTACTTATAAAGTACTATTATTGTCCGCGTATCTTCTTCTTTTAATAGTATAGCAAATAGTCACCCCCGAGTTTTGCTATCGGAACGATTAGATTACACTACACAACGCATTTTAATGCTACTCATAAATGCGCAAAGAAATGAAAATATTATGATTTTAAGACTGTGGTATGATCTTTAGACTGCGGTTTACGTGCTGAGCTTTGTGCTTACTAATGATGGAAACATTGGGGTAGGACCATACTATCTATACTTTTAATAAGTATTAGCAATATTAGGTCCCACTTATGCAGTTATTCAGCATCATCATTATATAAAGCAACATCTAGTCAGGCCGGTCAGATGGCAGTCGCTTCACGGAAAATATCAAATTTCAGCCGAATCGCATTTAGACTGGAAAGCCGACCCCAACAGAGTTGGGAAAAGGCTCGGTGAATGAGGTCCCACTTATACAATCAATATTTATTTTCTTACCAAGATTTTAGTATTTATTTATATAAGTCATACAATTATAGATACATTGTATTTTACTGATATGAGATTTACAGTGAAGAATCTTACGCAACAATGTGTCAGCTGTATTGAAGCAGCCCGTACACAGCTATAAGGCTTAATCCTTGCCAGGCCTCCACAGTCACGTAATGAAAACAGTGCTGTATAGCCTTAAGCTTCGCTTTCAAATAGGTGATAGAAATATACTTAGTGCATAACCTTGGTACTGCAGAATTAATTGAACACAATAATATTACTTATGATGAGTTCAATTCCTGCAGTTTCATACTGCAGGAATTGAACTCAGCAAACATCAAAACTCTGTTTTCGAGCTTGATGGTAGAAAATTAAAGCGTAACTTTTACGTAGAGAACAGAAGTTGGTGGGTCCGAGCGCTCGACGCCTTTATAGACACATTGCTAAACGCTTAATCGATGCTTCTCAGGACCAGAAGGCTGGCTATTTTCTGGCCCAAAGAATAAGTGTCGCCATCCAATGTGGCAACACAGCCAGCATTCTGGGAACCTTCCCAGTAGGAATGACGCGGAGGATTTTTAAACGATATTTTGTTGTGTAAATATTTTTAGTACATAATTGTAATTATTATTGTAAATATATGTTTTAGTTTTTGTTAAATTGTTCGGTTTAAGACTAAATGGTGTTGACTTTTAAAAATGTCCCGGTAATGTTTGATAAATGACTAAAAATAGATACGGGAATCGCGGGCATCGGTTAGCTTGTTCTGTAGGTATATGATAATAAATAACAAAATATATGCACTTACGACAGTGAAACGTCGTGCGTTGCGTGCTAGGAGCGGGCCCGGCTGGGAATCAAATTACATACCGATGGGCTATTGGATTAGCATAATTAACTAATGGCTCGTGACAAGTCAAATAGAGCGTGCGGAGGATATGTTTAAAGATCATGCTGAGTGGGTGGAATTATTGGTCAAAACCAATTCTCCAGGTTTTTTTTAACTATGAGTTACTTAGTTACTGAATAAATCGACTGATTTTAAATATTATGTGTATTTATTTTAAGTGCAAATCCAATATGAACCATTTCAAGAAATATTTTTTTGCGGTTTATCACTGTCGCCACATATTATAAAACAAAGTCACTTCCGTCCGTATGTATGCTTAGATATTTAAAACTACGCAACGGATTTTGATGCGGTTTTCACCAATCGTTAGAATAGTTCTAGAAAAAGGTTTTTAGTTTATAATTTGTCAAGCGGGTGAAGCCATCCACTAGTTTATAATAAACCCTGTACCTATATCGAACCATATTAAAATAAATTATTAAAAAACAAAAGTATTTAGGTATTACCTAATATTTCACTATTACATACAGTATAGTACAAAAATTATTGCATTACCTACGAAAAATTCAACCAAAAGCTAGAAGTTGAAAAGGCTGTAATACGATTTTTTTAAAATAAAATTTCATACGAATGCATTTAATATTAGTCAAATGAAAAAGTAATATTAACATGACTCGAAACACATAAATAAATGCCATTCGTAGACATACAGCGAGTGGATGTCATATTTCATGTCAGTCAGAAGTTCTATATTTACACTTTCGAACTATATTTTTTGCGTTGAATGATATTGGGCTTTGGTACGTTGTGACGCACGGGCGAATAAAAATCTACACGTTCACAAAGCAGGAATGGTATTCAAAGCTACAGCTGTAACGAAAAAATACAAAAAAGAAAGATTATTGATGTCAAATCCTTTGAAAGAGTCACGAAATATTTTACAAAATCATTTTTTAATTCTGCGATCTAGTGTTTTTTTTGTTTTAATTCTGGCAGCCCGCTGCCCGGTCGTATGTACATTGCTGCGGGCGTCCCTAGTACGCACCAGAAGGTATTTCCAGTGGTGCCCGGCGGACTTCGGCCACCTGTGTGGCCTCTTCGGGGGTTTGGTCAGAATGAAAATCCCGCGTCGTTGGGGTTGGGTTTTATAGCGCGTCGGTGAGTGAATCTGGTTGCGTGCTGTGGGGCTTTTTTTTAGTGATTTCCTAAACCAATCATCCATGATTGTTACTTCTATATCCGGTTTAATCATGTAGAAAATTACGCCATCTTCTACATACAAACAAATATTAGTATATCATTATATCTTGATTCTGAGTAACTTCCTTGCAATAATTTGTTCTCCAAAATCCTTTTAGTTGATTTATAAATTTCTTTTAATTTTATTGTGATATTATGGAGTCGTATTCAAAAGCGTTTCACTTTGTACGTGAGAGAATCTGAATTCCTCTTGCATTGCAAATTTTTCATATTTAAAAATAAAACAATGCAGACATGAGAGGAAAATGACGAATATTTTTAATAAACTTAGTTAGATTGTCCAGACTTTCGTGCTTTGTGGACAGTTCAGTTCCTACGAGTGCACCGGCTCCTTTATTTGTGTTTGGATTTTGTATTTTTCTGCACCAATTCATTTTTCTTCTGATGGTTAAATTTTTTATATACATGAACGAATATTTTAAAAGTTTAACTCACTTTGGCGTGAACGTTGACATGATTTTATACTACTTCTATTGCGACCAGAAACATCGTGTAGTTATAAAAAAATGTAGAAAGGTTGAAATAATTTAACATGACTGAAATACACTAACTAAAGGAATAATTTTACTCAATAGTTAGAATTTGGAATTGGACATGAAACAGCTATGCCAATTATGGCGCTAAACAGTAATTAGGTCTATTTCAATTACAAACAATGCTATACGGAGATTAATTGGAAACATTTTGATTAACTGCATATTTTCAAAGGCATCCACAATCCATATTAGTAACATGCCTTTAGGATAGTCATATTTCAGGTTAGGAAACGCAAAATATTTGTAAAAT
The DNA here is from genome assembly GCA_963556515.1 of Nudaria mundana. NCBI lineage: Eukaryota > Metazoa > Arthropoda > Insecta > Lepidoptera > Erebidae > Nudaria > Nudaria mundana. The sequence continues at coordinate 21,666,864 of OY748293.1, read as the reverse complement.
GAATGATATTGAGTTCAGAGAGTTATGAGAGAATCATCATCATCATCATCATCATCATCATCATCATCATCATCATCACCATCATCATCATCTGCCTGCCCTTATCCCAATTATTTGGGGTCGGCGCAACATATTTTCATCTTCCATACATCCCAGTCACACGTCATCTCCTCAATCACTCCTTTCCTGGTCATATCCTCTCTCACGCATTCCATCCATCTTTTCTTGGGTCTACCTCGAGTTCTCAAGCCATCTACATTTATAGTTTGCACCTTTCTTACCACGTTACTTTCCTCTCTTCTCATAACATGTCCATACCATGCTAGCCGTTCCATTCTCACTTTTTCATTTATTGGGGCAACTTTCAAACTTCCTCTAATATACTCGTTCCTTACTCTATCCATCCTTGTTACACTACACATCCATCTCCGCTACATGCAATTGTCTTTCATCCGTCGCTTTTACGGCCACACATGAAAGTCCATACAGGACGGCAGGTCTAACGACAGTCTTGTAAATTTTCCCTTTAAGGTGCTGTTTAGCAAACGTTTTAATTTAATTATCGACAACCATACAAACAAAGACATAGGAAAAACTATTGAAACAATTGTTATATATATTACTGTATTTGAAAGCAATGAGTTTGCTTTTACTATTTTGAACTATTTAGATAGCATTTATAAATCACAAAAACTAATGACATGGCACGACTCGAACCTGTGGCCTTTCCATAACACGGAGAATTCTCTGCCACTACGATGAATGACCGTACCGATATCACAGAATAGGGAATAGTACTTACATACAGAACTTACACTCCAACGTTAATTAAAGCACATTCTTTTGTTTACATAGAACATAATTCGAACGTTAGAGTTTTCAGGAAAGTGCATAATTTGACCAATAATTACGACGTTAATGCCTCAATATCAACTCTATAGTTAATGCCGTATCACAAACAAGAGACACCCTTACTGACTTACAACTTCAAGTTGTCGCTGACTGATTGTTAGGCGAGTGACATAGGCTTGCCGATATCACTCAAGTTTTGTTCATATATAATTTCGTCCCCGTAGAGCAAAAATCAATTAACTGACGTGAGAATACTTTTGAGATAATGAGCGTTTAAAGTTACAAAATATTTTTTTTTTCGAATTTATTATGTATTGCAATCCTTAAACTAAATTTAAATTGTAGTTGTTAATTTCTTCGTAATAGATAATAATATCTGACATTATGTTTTTTGTTTGGTAAATAACGAGTTATTTGGTAGAATCAAAGTTAGTTTATTTTTATATTGTGTGCTTAAACTATTTTTAAATATATTAATAGAAATTATAAATCACAACTAAACGAATGTTTTATCATAACATAGTATAAAACAAAGTCACTTCCGTTTCCTTTGTATGTTTAGCTCTTTGAAACTACGCAACGGGTTTTTATGCGGTTTTCACAAATGGATAGTGGTTCTCGAGGAAGGTTTTTGTGTATATAATTTGTCAGGCAAGCGAAGCAGCAGGCGTCCGCTAGTGTCATATAAAATGTGATGTTTGAAATACCAACGCCCAATAACCGCTTACATTATGAAACTTAGGCCACTGGCCTAATTGGTTTCATTTTCAAGTGAACAGGTCCGGTCCGGTCCACCGTGACACGATAGACTTCCGATTTTCGTAGGTAAGGTCCACTGGCGACCAATCATATACCTTATTGGTTTGTAATAAAGTTCGAAACTGGCACACGACCCGGTGTTAGACACATTTTTTGATGATATGAGGGAACAACTTTTTGGGCAACAAAATATTTTTGGAAAAAAGTTAGAGAATACCTACGTCTGCGAGACCCCTGGGTTTAAGATTTGTTTTTAGAGTTGTTAGACAAATTAATTTGTCAGTTACCTGGTTCTCGTAGCATAGACAGCTTGAAGGTTAGATAGCATTGTTTGGAAATCTATTCACTTATATTCATTTATTTTAATACCTCCCACTCGATACAGTTATTTCGTTCCCGGTTTCCATGGGAATATATTAGCGGGATAAAATCTAGCCAATATTACTCAGAGATAATGTAGCTACAATCAGTGAAAGAGTTTTTAATATCGGTTCAGTAGTTATGGATCCTACTGAATTCAAACAAACCTTTTAGATTTAGGAACCAATTAACTAATACTATTCTGTCGATAAATTCGCTTGTTTTACTTTTTTACACTGATTGATGTCTCCTCATCACGTAGAGTAAAAGTAGAAAATAAGATCATTTTGTAACGAAAAAAAAAATTAACTTCACATACCGAAATGTGAGGAAATAATTGTAACAAACATAAAAAAAAACATACCAACAGCCGAATCGAGAACCTCCTCCTTTTTTGGAAGTCGGTAAAAAAAGAGCTATATTATGAGTAGTTACGACAATTTGATAACCAAATAATGTATACTGATACACTTTGTAAACTTTGCTTAATTTGGAGTATTGTTATGGGGTAACTCCACTGACATAAACAGGGCGCTAATATCCCAAAAAAAATGTATTATGTGGTGCCGCACCCTGGATATCTTGTAGACCTATGTTTAGAAAGAATAAGATCCTTATTGTGGTGTGTCTGTATATCCTGGAGTTAGCACTATTTGTCAGAAAGCATCACCTGTTCTCTAAAGTGTGTGACCAGAAATCCTACAGCTCTAGAGATGTAACTAAACTCGTTGCACCAAAGTCTAACAGCACCCTTCACCAGAATAATTGCAGTAGCAATTACAATCACAGTACCTATATGTTACCCAAAGTATTGAGGGCATTGCCAGGGAATTTGTTCAGAAGACGCACTAACGTTTGGCTTATACAAAAATGCTTTTATTCAATTAAAGATTTTTGGGAATATAAATATTAAAGAAACATTAGGACATTGATACATTATTAAATTTAAGATAATAAAGGGTATAGGGAAAAATATTATATTGTTTACATTATTTTATTGATTTAGTTTGACATTATTTTATTGATTTAGTTTGACATTTTTATATTGATTTAGTTTTAAGAAGACATTACATTATATTAAATTAATTGGTGAACATGTGTTCAAACTTAAAAAATTTGCATGCCGTGAACCATCCGGTGAAACATGAAGAACCTTAGACTGATTAGAAAACCTATGTCAACCATGTTTTAGTAAATAAACAATTTCATTTCATTTCAACTTGTGGCGCGTACTTAACGAATCTCTGACGTCATATGTAAGAAACGTCCAGATAATACAAGAAGGCGGGTCGAGAATCTTCGACAACATTCGATAATATTATACCAATGTCTAGTTGCGCATACGCCACACCTCCTTTTTTTTTTTTTTTTTTTAATTCCGTGGCCCAAGGCCGCGTCCGCTCTAACGTCCGTTGCCGGGCGTCTCTGGTTACTAGCAGAGGGTATGTCCAGTGGCGCCCGGCGGACTTTGACCACCTCTATGGTCTCTGCGGGTGTTTGGTCGGGACGAGAATCCCGCGTCATTGGGGTCGGGTTTTATCCCGCGTCAGTGAGTGAATCTGGTTGCGTGCTATGGGGCAAAGGCCCCGCAGCACGCAACCCTTCTAGCCTGCTTCTGTAAGGACGGTGGGTGGCGATCCCGCCGTCCTCAGGCCCCGATCATGAGGACGATAGTCTTGGGCGTAGTCGCGTAGTCTGGGGCGGCCTGGCCGCCGACTTGAAGCATGGTCCCCAGCGAGAGGGTATCCACGCCCAGACCCACTACGAGGTCCCGGCGCTGACTCGCCCACGCTGAGCACTCCACCAACGTGTGGAGTGCGGTGTCGTCGTCGGAAACCTCGCAGTGTTGACACCGGGGTGTGACCTCACGATGCATGCGAAACAGATAGCTACCGAAGCATCCATGCCCGGCAACGATCTGCGTCGCACGGTACGTGAGGTCACCATGCTGTCTCTAAAGCCAATCGTCCATGATCGGTCTCACCGCCGCGATGATGGTGGCACCCCCCTTGGGTTGCTCAAGTCGCACCCTCCATGACTCCATGAGATCCTGGCGGAGTTGGGACCGCTGGTCCTCGATTTCTCGAGACGCAGGCCTGTGGTCCCGCTCCAGCGCCTCCTTGCGCCATTGGAACAATGACGCAAGGGCTCTAGCTTCTAGGTCCCATGGAGGGGTCCCGGCTAGGAGACATGCAGCCTCTCCGGAGATCGTGCGGTACCCCCGTATGGTTCTGACGGCCAAGGTTCGAAGTGGTCTGTTTAACAGAGTCACGTTCCCCTTGACCGCCAACCTATCCGCCCATACGGGAGCCACGTATAGGGCCATACTCCGCACGATCCCCAGGTACAGTCTCCTGCAGGAGGCGTTGGGTCCCTTTAGGTTGGGCATCAGTCGCGAAAGCGCGACCGATGCCTGCGTCACCTTGGGGACCAAACTTCGGAAATGTGGTCCGAAGTTCCATCGGCTATCAAGTACGATCCCTAGGTACTTCATCGAGGGCTTGATGCCGATGCTAACGCCTCCCACATTTATGCTGGAACCTTTGGGTGGCCCGTTCCGAGGTCTGTGAATACACAGAACCTCGGACTTGTGCAAGGCCACCTCCAGTCCCAGCTGCCGTATCCGACCCACGACTCGAGCAACACCCGTCGTGACCTTGAGTGCTGCCTCCTGGTACGTTGCACCCCGCGCCGTGACGAGGGTATCGTCGGCGTAGCACGTTACGCCGACGCCCCTAGGCAACGCACCCCGCAGCACCCAGTAGTAGCCGATGTTCCACAGAAGCGGCCCCAGGACCGACCCCTGCGGAACACTGCACGACACATCTCGCCGAGCTGGCCCGAGCCAGCTGGGGAAAGCTATGGCCCTCTCCGAGAGATAGGCCCCGACAATACGACGGAGGTAGAGAGGCGTTTCGTGATACACGAGTGCCTCCCTAACGCAGCTCCATGGCAAGGTGTTGAACGCGTTGGCGATGTCAAGAGACACCGCCACCACCACCTTTTCACGCGCATGATCGCGCTCACGGCGGAGCGTCCCCGACGGAAACCGAACTGGTTATCCACCAGGTCTGGCCCCACACTCGTGAGATGCTCGACGAGGCGTTCCGCGATAATTCGCTCAAAGAGCTTACACACCTCGTCGAGCAACACGATCGGCCGGTATCCGGACGGTGAGTCCACCGGCGGCCCCGCCTTACGGATCAAGACCAGTTTCCCCGTCCTCCACACCTTGGGAAACTGGCCCCTTTCGAGGCATGCGCTAAAGATCCCCATCAGTCGAGGCCCGAGTTCGTCGAGGGCCAGGACCCATGCACGGCCAGGAATGCCGTCGGGTCCGGGGGCAGTGATTTTCCGGCGTTTAAGCCGGAGTACTACCTAGCTCCCCCACCCTGACTTCGGGTACGTCGTCTTCGCTGGTGCTATCCGCGTCGGGCAGAGACGGAGCCATGCGAGGAGGGACGTGCTCCTTCGCGCTCGTCGGAAACAGGAAGCCCATGACCCGCTCCAGCTGCTGCGGCTGGAGACTCTGGGTCAGTGGGGGCGCCCTAGGTCGGAGTTTCTCCCTGACCTGTAGGTACGGGCGCCCCCATGGGTTCTGCTGCAGGGTCTCCAGGAGCTCCTCACGGGCCACCGTCTTGGCCCGCTTTATCGTCTCCTGGAGATTACCTTTAGCCTCCCTGTATGCCTGAAAAAGCTCCGCCTCTCGGGCTGCCGCGTCGTCTGGGCGGCGACGCCTCCGGCGAAACGATCAACGGGTGACCTCCTGGCATTCGTCACGCATGTATGGGGTGAGGCTATGGAAAAGTTCGGCGAGTCCTTGGCTATTAGCCTGGACATCGCCAAAGCTTTCGATAGGGTCTGGCATGCTTCGCTCCTTTCCAAGCTTCCGGCATATGGTCTACCTCCTCAACTGTGCAGCTGGATTGCCAGTTTTTTAAACGAGCGCCGAGTGCGGGTCCTCTGCGATGGCCAGGCTTCTCGCTTTTTGCAAGTGAATGCCGGGGTACCGCAGGGGTCCGTACTGTCACCAACTCTCTTTCTTCTGCATATCAATGATATGCTTTCCCTCGGGAACATTCATTGCTATGCAGATGACAGTACATTGCACGGGAGTTACTCGGTTCGTCCGACAGCGGGGCGATCTGTGATAGAGGAGGAGAGACGACATCTCGTGGGTGATCTCGACCGAAACCTCGACAGTATCTCCCAATGGGGTGCCGAGAACTTGGTCGAGTTCAATGCCCACAAAACACAGGCGTGTGCATTTACAGCGAAAAAATCCCCTTTCCTTCCCCTACCCACTCTTCAGAATGCAATATTACCAATGAAGGACAATCTAGACATCCTTGGCATAGACGTTCGTCGAGAGCTCAATAACACAAAATACATTGAGAGATGTATTGGGCTAGCTTCGCGGAAACTAGGAATACTGAACAAGGTAAAGAGATTCTTTACACCGCACCAGAGGTGTCTGCTGTACAAAACGCAGATTAGACCCTGCGTTGAATACTGCTCTCACCTCTGGGACGGCTCCGCGAAGTATTTGCTGGACGCACTCGACGCTATGCAGCGACGCGCTGTTCGCATTATAGACTGTCCGGAGGTAACGGGAAGCCTTGAGCCGCTAGCCCAGCGCCGAACAATTGCTTCCTTGGCCGCGTTCTACCGTATTTACCACGGTGAGTGTTCTGAAGAGCTCTTCAACCTGATCCCACCCTCTCCCTTCCGATCCCGAACAACGCGTGCCGGGCAGAGATATCACCCTCATACCGTGGAAACCGTCTTCGCGAGAACCGAGCGTTTTAAACGATCGTTTCTCTGCCGAACGATGGTGGCTTGGAACGCCCTGCCTGCGCACGTGTTTCCTCCAACATATAACCCTGGGCTCTTTAAGCGAAGCGTGAAGGGGCACATTACAGGGTCGTCAAGTTGAGGGCCACTCTCTATAGTATTCCTGTGTACTGTGAGAGTCGCCCTCAATTGCCAGACGTCGCCTCAGCTTACCATCAGGCGAATGGCGTCAATTTGTCGACCTAAATATAAAAAAAAAAAATAAAAAAAAAAAACCTGGTGTACCAGCGGCGGGCGGAGATGCATGCTGCGCGCAGCTCTGCAATCTCCGGCGACCACCAGTACACCTGCCTCCTGGCCGGTCTGGGTGTAACCCTAGGCATCGCCGCATCACAGATTTGCGACATGGCTCTCCTGAACCACTCCGCCTCGGCATCCACATCGGCAGGCCGGTCCGGCGCCGGAATCCAGGCCTGCACGATGGATGCCTCCAGGAGAGCCTCCCGATACAGATGGTGAAGAGCCCAACGCGGATCCGGGGGATTTGCCACCGGCTGTGGGAGGTCAGGTGGGGGGACGACATCGAACCGGATGTACCGATGATCCGAGTGCGTCTCCTCACTCTCCTCCACGCGCCAGCCTGTAATACGGCGGGCGAGGTCGGGGGATGCGAACGTTACGTGCCCGATCGATTCCCTCCCCCCCGCCAAAACGTGGCGACATTCCCCCGGTTGTGGACCTCCAGACCACGTGTTCTGGTCCAGTCCTCAAGAAGCCTCCCCTTGTCCCTGGTTTCCCGGGAGCCCCACGCCTTGCAATGATCGCAAGGCGCGAGTTGTCTGCGGCGGACCTCCTAAAGATACAACAAGCCGAGCCGTCCGGTGGACGAGGCTTCCCGGGTGGACGTAGTACGGCTCGGCGACCACGGACAAGTTTATGGACCACTGCCGGATGCTCTGGTACAGAAGATCCTGAGCAGCACGGCAGTGGTTCAAATTCACTTGCAGGATACGGATACGGGCGTCAGACATTAATTGACGTCCATAACCGCATCCCGCCGCGAAACAACTGGCCGCCCACCGCTCTCAGCGGATGGACGAGGTTTTGGCCTCGAGGCGGCGCAGGTTGTGCTGCCGACCCGGTGATCCGCGGTCTTGCCCTCCACCTCGCATCTAAAGCAGCGAGGCGGGGCGTCACAGGCACTTGCCTTGTGACCGGGCCGGCTGCAGCGGAAGCACCGATCGCCCACGGTGACTTCCGCTGTACACTGCACTCCGACGTGCCCCACCACCATGCACCGGTAACATCTGGTTTCCCGCTCCTGCACCTTTAGGAAGCCCCCTACGAGGAGGCTTCGTCCGTCCGCCACTTTCAGTGCCGCCGCGACGGGGCACTGGACGACTGTCATCCCGTGACCAGTGGAGCCGAAGGAGATGTCTCCAGCCTTCATGGCCTGGTCACGGGGGCAGCCGCCCGCCTCCACGACGGCGGAGACAACTTCCTCCGTCGTGGCCGCGTCATCCAGACCCGTGATGCGCAATGCGGCGCATTTCGTGGGTCTGGTGACGCGGATGGCTTCTCCGTCCAGCGCGTCCTAAGCTGAGCCGCTAGGGCGTCAGCTTTAGGGCCGCTGGAGGCGCCGGAGACCTCGAGGAGGCGAGCCCCGGTGCGTGTCGTCTTGCACCGGAACCCCCCCTGTATATCGAGGGCCGAGAGGTTGACTGAGGACTTCACAGTCCTCAGTACGTCTGTGTACCCCACCTCCTTCTCCACACCTACCGTCGTCACCGTCAGGACGACGGCGGTGGAGCGAGGAGGGCGGGGCCTCTTCGGCGCCTTCGCCGCGGCGACTTTGGCCGCTTTCTTTGCGGCCTTCGTCTTCCTCTTCTAGACTCCCACTACTTCCCATCCCTCCCGTCTGGAGGGATGTAAGGAAGCAGCGGGAGCGACGATAGAGGAAGAGGAGGCGGTAGGGGTGCCACTCTTCTTGCCGCGCCCCTTGGTCTTTCGCGCCTGGGCCGCGGTCTCGGCCGGCATCCGGCTCACCGAAGCGGACGGGGGCGGAGCGGGGCGGCGGACAGCAGGTGTGTCGCTTGAACTGGGAGCGGGAGTACCGCCAACAGCCGCCGCGTCTGAAAACGCAGGACGCGCTAGTGGAGGGCGGTACGCCCGGTCCTTCAGGACCGCGAGGCGCCTCTCGATCGCCGTCAGGACCTGCACCGTAGTCGGCACAGGCTGTGGCGGCGAGCCGGGTGCCGTGGTGGGCGCGGTCCTAGGCGCCGTCTTCGGCGCTGGTCCAGCCGTCAGAGGAGGAGGAGGCGGCATGGGACCTGGAGGCGCCTTGACCACCTTGGTCAACTCAGTAACCTCCCGACGCAGGTCTTCCATCTGATTTCGGGAGGCGGTGAGCTCCACCTCCAGCCTCGCAACCTGCTTGCGGAGCTTTGCCTCCTCCTTAGTTACGCTCCGCGCGAGGAGCTTGTCAAGGGAGGATTGGGCTTCATCCACCAGTGAAGCCACAATCTTCTTCCTCCCCGACATATTCTTACTACCCCGCATGGCCGCGTTCATGCGGGAGAGAATGCTCATGATCTCCCGCGCGGGCGGCACACCAATATCCCAGCGACTACGCAGGGACGGTACAGAGAACGGCGGTGGAGTTGGCGGGCGCATTCTGTAGGCGCCGAGACGCGTGCGCACCGTCTTCACCGGCACCTCCTCCTCCGAATCGCTGGAGAGGAGGGACCCCCACCCAGAGCAACTAGTGCTCCTGTCGCGCGGCGGTCCCTCCTTCTCGAGGGTCCTCTTCTGCGAAGAAGAACGGCCCTTACTCTTCACTCTACTGGGAGCTGACCCATCGTCAGTCCCAGCAGCAACATTTCCTTGGGGCGTCGACGTCGCGCTACTACTAGGCGGCGCGACGCGAGCCCCGAAATCAAAAGGCATCGAAGTCCGTGTTTCATGCGGTATGTCGTCGGCTGAGACTGCCCGGGAAAGGGCAGTATCAGGACCGGGGGTCTCTTCAGGCTTGTTCATGATTAACGATTTCTTCTGTGTTGGCCACTCAAGCTATCGATGTCGACGTTCAGTCACCCAACTTGCCACTGCGTTACCGTGGTCAAGTTGGGGTCCAGGGCGGACGGCGAGGACATAGTCTAATCTCTTGGGGCCACACCTCCTTATAATTAAACTAGCCAATTAGAAATAAGCAATAAATTATATTTATACTCGTTCTATTGTTTAAAGCCACGCCTACCTAAACCTGTTTGTGTCGCCGGGAATATTATGCTTGTAACATATAAATACGAATACATTTCGATAATAAACAACATTCATTCACATATTGTTACTACAAGCGTTTCAATATACCTCCCAACAACCACTTTAAACTAAATAAATATTTACCTTGTATAATTATTATGTTGTAACTCTGAACCAGTGGTTCTTCTGTTGCAAATTACTTAACGAATCATAAATTTATTCCTAGTTATAATCAAACCGCATTGACAACAATCTCCTTTAGAAATTTCTATTTCAAAGAATATTACGCAAATGAAGCTATTAAAGACAGAAGGCATTCATTTGAAATTAATCCTTTTACCATCAATATTAATCTTTATAAATTTTGACAGTGCGTCAACTGGTTTTAAAGGAGAACCTGCCTTTGTGGGTGAAATCTTGCAAGTGATTGATTTATGAACTGGGGTCACCTTAATGTGGTTGAACTTCTAAGAAAGGGCATTTCGTAATCATGATTCGGTTTTGTTGATCCCTATAACGCTTATAACTTTTTTTTTTTCAACTCCGCTAGACCGCGGTCACTCCCATGTCCATTGCTGCGGGCGTCTCTGGTGACACTAAGGTATTTCCAGAGGCGCCCGGCGGACTTTGGCCACGCATGTGGCCTCTTCGCGGGGCAAGGTGGTGGTGGCGATGTCAAGAGACACCGCCACCACCACCTTGCCCTGCGAGACTGCTTCCTCCGTCAGGCTCTTCACACGCATGATCGCGCTCACGGTGGAGCGTCCCCGACGGAAACCGAACTGGTTATCCGCCAGGTCTGGCCCCACACTCGTGAGATGCTCGACGAGGCGTTCCGCGATAATTCGCTCAAAGAGCTTACACATCTCGTCGAGCAACACGATCGACCGGTATCCAGACGGTGAGTCCACTGGCCGCCCCGGTTTCCTCATCAGGATCAGCTTCCCCGTCTTCCACAATTTGGGAAACTGGCCCCTTTCGAGGCATGCGCTAAAGAGTCCCCTCAGTCGGGGCCCTAGTTCTTCCAGGACTCATGCACGGCCAGAAATGCCGTCGGGTCCGGGGGCAGTGTTTTTCCGGCGTCTTAGCTGGAGTACTGCCGCACCTAGCTCACCCACCCTGACTTCGGGTACGTCGTCTTCGCTGGTGCTGTCCGCGTCGGGCGTCTGAGACGGAGCCATGCGCGGAGGGACTTGCTCCTACGCGCTTGTCGAGAACAGAGAGGCCATGACCGCCTACAGCTGCTCTGGCTAGAGACATTGGGTCAGTGGAGGCGCCCTCGGTCGGAGTTTATCTCTGACCTGTAGGTACGGGCGCCCCCATGGGTTCCCGTTCAAAATCTCCAGGAGCTCCTTGCGGGCCGCAATCTTGCCGCTTTATAGCCTCCTGGAGAAAACCCTTCGCCTCTCTGTAAGACTGGTACAGCTCCGCCTCTCGGGCTGCCGCGTCGTCTGGGCGGCGATGCCTCCAACGAATCCTGCGCGCAGCTGTGCAATCTCCGGCGACCACCAGTACACCTGCTTCCTTGCCGGTCTATTGTTTTGCGAATCTGGCAGTACATGTAAATATAGAAGCAATTATATTTTTTATTTTAAGTACTTACTGACGTTTGTAAGAGCCATTTAGTGACCTATACAAATAAATAAATCATATCATTTCATTTCATTTCACATTGAGAGGTTTGCTTATATGATTTTTTTGATTTAAGTATCTGTTTGCGACATATTTAGCTTGAAGACCATGTTTTTGCGAAAACAGAGCGTCGTCGTCCCCCCCTCTAAAATCTAAATGGCTGGCGTGAAGAACCTGTAAAAATTTATGATGGTAGTCCATGTACTTAACTTTGAAGGAAAACTATAGCAGATGAGATAGCTCTGTTAGTTCAGGAGTTATAGAGGTTGTTATGGGTGACTACGGAACCCTATTCTATGCGTGACCCGACACGCACTTGGCCGGTTTTTTTTAATAATATTTATAGATGGCAATGTATAATCTTGTTCTTTATTTGAAAGTTTGTCAAACATTTATTTTTAAAGAATTTTCTTGATCACTGTACCTTTGTGATAACATCACGACAGTCTGTCGAGTTGCAAATCTGACGAGTTAAAAATCTGTTGAGTTGAAAACGAGGGTTTGAAATAATCACTTGGCGTTCTACTAAAGAGAGGGCATTTGTTTAGATTCTTCTTTTTTTCTGTGCTTGTGTATAAATTCAAAGGATTAAGTATATGATTAAGCTGTACCTACTTATAATACGTATAGTACCATAATACAAGGTTCTGGGACATTACCTACAATAATATATGACTGATTCAATTCAATTTTGTAACTCATTTATTTCCCAACTCGGTATATTCGGCGTCAATCGAATTAATCCCGTACAAGTTAAAATGTCTTTCCACAACCTCTGTCCCACGTTGGCAAGGTTCATTATGCCTATGTAACCCACAAGTAAAATTACATAAATCACATTTACTGGTAACCGTGGCAACCGCCGGAGCTCTCGGTAAATCGAAATTAATCCCTCAGTATGAGCGTAAAGACAAATTTAATTAGCATCTCTGCTAGTGAGTGCGGCAGTTTGCGGGATGATTAGAGCGAAGAACTTGATTGTGTCTGTGCTGTGTGTAACGTCACAGGAGATTATCAACTACTTACAGAATTATAGGTATATTTACTTAAAGGCTTTTATAAGTCTTACGAACGTTGTCTATAATATATAATTAGAGATAATTTTGAATTAAAACAAAAATGTAAACAGTGGGCTCTACCGTATTTTTATGTAAGCTCTTAAAGTAACACTTGTGAATGTCGAATCTGAATTTAATGCCAGATTCGCAAAGCCAGAGGCTGTAAGAAAATAAACTGGCAATAAAACTCACGGCCACTGTTTTCTCGTATTCATCCAGATACACTTTGGCAAACATATTTTCTGAAAACGGCAATATCCTTTGACCTGATAGGCATAAACCATAAATCCCAGTCATGTTAAAGGCTGGTTTAACGTTAAATAACATACATAACAGTTCATGTCATTTAAACTTAAAATTTTAACAATATTTTTTTATACCAAATCAATACATGAGATGGTCTTAAAATAATTTACAGTTAAAGACAATGAAACAACACCTAAGAGAAACCCTGGCACCCACTATAAGAGTTAACTTGTGTTGTGTTATTAATACGTAGAATCTCATACAGGATCATTTAACGAGCCCATTATTACACAAAATATAAAAATAATAAATTATATAGGTATAGTTAACAGTTACATATTGAGCATATTATATATTTAACACGTTGTAAACACGTCGCATTTTTTTTTACATTTAAATTTACTTGTAGTGACATTTCTCAGAATACCAAGTATAAAGTTTCATGACATGACATTTAATAAAACATTGTAGGTAAATGAATAGTGCTATGACATTCATGATATTAATATAATATTTATATAATATAATATTTATATTTTTATTTTTTTTATTTTTTTTTCCTTCGTGGGTCTTACGGCTAATTTTAAAAAGTAGGTCCAAATGTGGTCAGATATATACCAATTATAAGCCTCCACATATAGAGTTGTGCATAGCGTCGAGGCTTTTCTTTAATGTAATCATTTAACCTAATAGTGTCATAAATAGAAAGAAAGAAGAAAGAAAGAAAATGCTTTTAATTTCTACACAGATACAGACACACAGAAATACAGAGAAATACAGGGTAAGTACCTACACAAAAACAAAACATTAAAAAAAAAATATATAAAAACAAGCATAAAACAAATAAAATATAGTCAGTGAGAAGTGCCTTTGTGAAGGTAGGTGACCCGTGAACCGCGCCAGTGCAACCACCTTGTGCCTTATCTGTGTAAAAAACTAGGCCCACTCTCAGCTTGATGCTGTTAGACAGCGCTGCTTTTCAGAGAGGGCCTGATGACGAGATGGCGCCCCCCTCCCACAAATTAAAACTAAAATAAACAATAAAAAAATGATAGTATGATAATAAATAGAGAATATACATTAAATAAATAAATAAATAGATCATATTGCAAATAAACTGAACACATAAAAATAAAAATGTGCACAACATGTATCAAATATAATAATATTAATAAAGAAATAACAGTATACAACTGACCCCGTGCAACCATAGACAATACAATACAACACAACAATTGACGAACCGGCTAAATAAATAAGTAAGTAAGTAAATAATTGTAATTATAATCTGCATGCCTGTATAGGTTGAACATCGTCAGAGCATTGTATCGTATGACATCTTAGATATAATTTATTATGTATCTGTCTTCAAAGAATGAATAAAAATTTAATTGAAAACTTAAAAATATCAAAGATTAAGGTGAAATATTCCATTAAAGTTAAGCAAGCTAAAAGTACTTATACTAATATCATACAAATTTTCGAACGTTAATACTTTCTCCGCTTTAATTATTCTACGCTTCTACGCATATTATTTCAATAACAAATTAATGTTAGCTTTGTTTTGGAGTGTTGGTGTTCAAAACGAGCCGTGTTTATGTTAGTATCTCCCACCGTTTGTTGTTCCCTAACAGTCAAAACTTTTCACTGCTAACTTAGTCAAATTTAATACGTGTATATACCTAACATACATGGGGCACACAGTTTTGCACTTCTAGCTAATCGGAACTATTTGAATTTCGAATGTTATATTTTTTTAAACGTTGACCTTCTTAGTAATAAAAATAAACAATTGACGGGAAACCATTTGTCAATTATTTTTTATCACACATCAAAGTTCTACGTATGCAACGAAAATGGAAATAAGTCTAAAAGATTTTAGAGCGATGATTTTTTATGATTTTAAAAGTTCCCTCTCTTCGCAAGACTGTGCCGCTCGTCTTCAAAATGCTTTTGGGAGAGAAGCACCTTGGTTGAGCACCGTGAGGCGATGGTTTGCTGAATTTGAGAGAGGTCGAGTTTCTTTACATGACGAATTTCGCGGCCTTCAACTGCCGTCAACGAAAATAATGTAGCTACTGTTAAGCGGTTAATTGAAGAAAACCCGCGGATTACCTATGAGACAATTGGGGATTGGTATGAGTCAAACCCAGAAAATTTTACACGAAGAATTGAAAGTTCGGAAACTTTGTTGTCGTTGGATCCCTCATGAACTGACAGCGGAGCAGAAGCGGGCTCGCGTGGAATAGTGCTCACAGGTGCTACTGAAGTACGACCACGGACATTCTAATGCTGTTTATGACGTGGATTTATTGTTTTGAACCCGAAAAAAAACAGCGATCTTGTGAATGGGTGTTTGAAAATGAGAACAAGCCAACAAAAGTGAGGCAGGCGAGAAACGTTGGTAAAAAAATGATCATTCCACTTGAAGATCAACAGAGTGTTAATGCCGAGTGGTATTCTGTCATTTGTTTACCCAGGGTGTTAGAAAAAGTTCGCGAAAGACGACCCAAAAGCCGCGTTCTCCAACATCATGACAAAGCTTCTTCACACACGGCCAACAACACAAAGTCATTTTTAGCTTCCGAAAAAGTACAACTCGTCACCCATCCTGCGCATAGCCCCGACCTAGCACCCTGTTATTTCTGTATTTTCCCCAAAATCTAAGATTTGATGAGAGGTTTCACTTTTACCAACTCCGAAGAGGCAGTGATAGAGTTCCATCAGCACGTAGAAAACATGCCTTCAGATATGTGGTCCTCCTGTTTTAAAAAATGGTCCAATCGAATGAAAAAATGTTTAAAATGTAAAGGAGAGTATTTTGAAAAGCAATAAACATAATATTTTGGTTTTAACATGTTGTTTTTTTAAGTTACGCAAAACTTATAGTGTGACCTACGTATAATCGTAATTATTTACAGTAAACAACTGGTGATCCAGATTGACGGTGAAACCAGATTAGTAAGTATTTCCATGTAATGTACAGGCAAGGTTCAAAATTGCATTCTTTGTTTGCTGATGCTTAGACTACAGAGATTCTATTTAGTGGTATTTGTAACATCTGTCCTGGCCCAGATCCTGGCACAGATAAATAAAACCTCTACAGTCTAAGCCTCAACGTACAGTCAGTCAAGTAATTAATCAATACATTTCAAAATCTCAGAATCAATGTAAAAGAATCAATTTCATTTATTCAGTTTAGGCACATAAAGAGCACATATGAATGTCAAAATTTTACAATTTTGTCAAGTAATATTATAAAAATACTAAATTAAGTAAGTACATAAATAACCATTAGAAAATGATTCTTTCGCTGGTTCGATTATCCGGTTCGGTTATCTTGTAACAATAGAATGATGTCGAATCAAGGCAAATAATATTCACTTATGACAGGTATCTGTCTACCTTTCAATGAAGGCTATTGCGTAATTTGATCTATGATATCTGATTCAAAAGATAATACGTCTATTAACCGACGCATAGAATAGATAATAACCTCCTTAAGTGTTCCTCGAACCATCTCATGTAAAGGTTTTGATCCACAAAATTCACTTCTGATCAAATAAGCAACAGTGTTGTGGTATTAGTGAGAGGAGATTGCGTTTTAAGTTTTATTGCTTGCTCAATCTCATTACAAACAAATGAAAAGCCAGCTCAAGTAAAAATGCTTAATAATGGTTCATGACTTTGACGTTTCTCCTCGAAAAGGAACAGTCGCTGGTTCGAATTTATATTTAAAAGACTCTAATAAAGTATTTCATAATATGATTTTGATTCTTAAAACTTCTTTCTTCTTATCGTAAGTACCTATTTTAGCTACTTGAGTACACACATCTAAAACATTATTTCAAGAAAAAGTGTTTTTTTGCAAATCTCTTCAGATGACAAGATCCTAAAGTTGACACTTCGTCCGATAGGCAAAAAGAAATCACATCCAGTTTGTCAATCATCGGAGCTTGTTAAAAGTTGGCGTAGTCGGCACAAAGTTTTAATGACCAGGTAAACAAGATCAAAGTGATATTAAAATGTTTATTTGTAAATAAGAAAATTTAGTTACCCACCTTTTAGGGAAAAATGTTTTTCAGAAAAAATATTTGGCCATTTTTAAGCTACATATTTCGTCGTATCCATTCCTAATTCATTAATGTAATCTGCTTCAAAATATTTCTGAAAATGGCGCATAGTTTTTCAGGTTTTTAAATGCGGGGAGAATTTTTTTTTACTGAAGCATTACTTAACTTTAAAAAAACTAATCTCAAATAAGGTTCATAATATAAATAAAATAATAAAACAAGTCTTAGATCTAAAATATACCTAATGTATATTTTAAGCAGTACCTATGCAAAAATATAGAACGCTTGATAAAATGCCATTGTAGTATGTCTATATTGCCGAGGGGGGGCGGATAGACGGATAGAGACACACTCACATAGCCAGTAGTTTTAATAGACAGACATACAGCACGCCCATGTATAGTAGTAGGTACTAAAGTGTGCTTCAAGCTGTAATCCTCATATTTGAAATCTCAACGAAAACGAATTTTGACAACGCTAAAAATAGTCATGAAATAGTCATAAATAGTCGTCCATGTAAAAAAAAGGTCGTATTATAGTTTCGGCGTTATAGCTATAAGTTAGTGAGGATTATGGCTTGAACGTCAAGCTGTAATCCTCGTCTCTGGTGCAAGCAAACGGTAAAGCCTATCGAATTGGTTTAGGTTCCAAAAAATAGTCATGAAATAGTCGTAACGACATGCCAAATGTCAGAAATAAATAGTCCTCAAAAGGTTCCAGAGATATAAAGGTAACTTGATGGCTTGAACATTTGAAAACTTCAACTTTCTCCGGAACGCCTGCGGTTTTCGGTTTAAAGTTTATTCCAAAAAATAGTCGTGAAATAGTCGTAGGAACTACAATAAATTTGAGCTGGTTTAATTTGAAAAAAAAAAGTGTTCATTTGCCCTACATTTGTATGGAGTACAGTCGTGTACAAAATCGGTAACTTAATATGACATTATTGTCTGCGTATAATATGTATGGAATATGATAGTACTAGTCCACAAGGGTTTCTGACACTGACAATATTGTATTTATTACTAATAATTGTTACTTGTTTATATCTAATAAGTGCTATTTTTTATACAATATGACATTGCTGTGATTATATCAATGAAACAACTGTGATTATTATGATTAGAACTTTTTTTTAGTAGTAAGTTTTTAAGACAATGACAAGATAATATGATTATTTACACTTTAATAGGTACTTTATTAGTACTATACTTTTATTCGATTTTAGTAATTAAAAGTTTTTGATATTGTTGGTGTCGGATTCGTTTATAGAATTTGTGATTTTAGAAAATGCACTCAACCTATCAGCGCCATCTATTGAAATTTCCTAGAAACAAACTGAATGAACTAATCCAACACCAACACATATTGAACTAACTGTGATAATTGTGATCAAAACTAATTGCTGTTATATAAACATATATGCAAGCATTCGATGTAATAAATAAGGATACAAATTATAAATGTTTGTTTTTTTGTTTAAATATAACAACTGGCATGGAAAACGTCTAATTGGAAGTAATATTATATATTATGCGGAATATTTCACAATAATATCGTATGAAGTTACCAATTTTGTACACGACTGTACTCCATACAAATGTAGGGTAAACGAAAACTTTTTTTTTTCAAATTAAACCAGCTCAAATTTATTGTAGTTCATACGACTATTTCACGACAATTTTTTGGCATAAACTTTAAACCGAAAATCACAGGCGTTCCGGAGAAAGTTGAAGTTTTTAAATGTTCAAGCCAAAATCCTCATCAGGTTACCTTTATATCTCTGGAACCTTTGAAGGACTGATTCTGAGATTTGGCATGTCGTTACGACTATTTCATAACTATTTTTTGGAACCTAAACCAATTCGATAGGCTTTACCGTTTTCTTGCACCAGAGATGAGGATTACAGCTTGACGTTCAAGCCATAATCCTCACTAACTTATGGCTATAACGCCGAAACTATAATACGACTATTTTTTTTACATGTACGACTATTTATGACTATTTCATGACTATTTTTTAGCGTTGTCAATATTCGTTTTCATTGAGATTTCAAATATGAGGATTACAGCTTGAAGCACACGTACTAGAGGGATAGCTAATTGGAACCTAAATTTCCAAATACTTTTCTATACTTTACAGTTCAGGCGAAAAATCACTACAAATTTTTTTAAACATTCCGTAGAAATAAGAGGCATAATGTACTTCATAGAACGTTTTAATGATTCAAACCCATAATCGTATGGTTACAATTCCCACCCTACAGCTTCTTACAGGCACACCCTCAATTAAATGGTACATAAATAATTCTTTTACACATTTTATTTCCCCACTGATATTAAAGTAGAATTGTGCTCCGTACCTATGAGTGCTAAATAATGTGGACCATTATTTTTACCAGACATTCTTCCCTTGTAGGGGAATGTGTTTTATTAGAATTCATAAACATAATTTTGTAAGATTAACTGTTTGTGTCTTTGATAATCTCCTTATGGTAAGAGGAAAAGTGTTGCGTGAAATACGGAGATAGTATTGTGAGGATATTACTCTTGACCCGCTAATGCTCCCTGTTCCACCCGCGTAGTATAAGTTTCTACTTTCTGACGTTCTCGGGAGCAAATTACCAAGATAAAAGTATCGTATTTTTTGATTCAGGTTATGGTAAATTTTTATCCAAATCTGTTCAATGGTTACACATGATTGAGCTATAAATATAGAAATATTTTCACAAAGTTACATTACTGATAAGTTTCTTTAAGTTTCTTTTTAAGTTTATTTACAAAAAAAATTTATTGAAGTATTTGTTTTTCCACATTTTCTGACTTTGACGGTACTAACATAAAACAAAAATTTATTTGTTCCAATGTCAATGTTCCAAAGAAATTATTGGACTGATTTTCACGGAACTTTCACTGGCAGAAAGTTGATGTTATAAGGAGTGATGACATTTGACGCCTACTGCTGGGCATAGGCCTCCCCCAGAGAGGGTTCAGCCTACATATACCACGCTGGCCAAATGGGTTGGTATAAGGTTTTATCATCGAGATTTGCTAACTCTAAGTAAGTTTGTAAGTCTAATAGGGTAGGTACCTATTTTTTTGAAGTCCGTGCAAGCGCGGCCGCTCTTACTTCCATACTTGCATTGCCGGGCGTTTCTGGTACCCACGCAGAAGGTCTTTCCAGTGGCGCCCGGCGGACTTTGGCCACCTGTGTGGCCTCTTCGGGTAAGTACCTACTAGAAACCTATTCCACGCGGTAGAATCCCTGAGCACTAACTAGTAGGTAACTAGTTATAGTTGCAGAAACGTCACGTCTCAGTGTCGTCCAAAATCAGATTCAAGTGTAGTGTCCGCCAGCTGGAGCCACCTGTTCCATGCCTCCCGAATCACAATGAGGCACAGCCAGCCTAGATGATTGATGATCCGACCGTCTGGTTCATTTTGTTGACTTACGCCCATAACTGTGTATGAATTGTAACGAAATTATTAGCCGTAAATAAGCCTTGAGTTAATATTACTATGTTTTATTTGAGTATTATCATCATTAACTATTTGACGTCCACTACTCGGCATAGGCCTCCTATAACGAACGCCACAACCTTCGGTCCTGTGCTACCAGAGCGTCCAGGGGCTTCCCACGACCTTTACAAAACCGTTATTTTTTATGTTTGAAACTTCAAAATGTCGAGTACGATTTTTTGTTATGTTCTTCCCATTTTAATCCCATGACGGTCAATTTATTTCAAATTGTTGGTTAATTTCTTACACAACTAGTCCCTAAATAATAAAAATAAATCGCGCTGGTGTGAGGCCCGTTATCCCCGTATATATTAATATTGGCAAACGACAAGTTGACAACCTTCCAAAAAATATATTATTATCGTTTGTTTTCGTCCCCTTCTCGGTACGCTTCGCAAACAAAACTGAGAACCAAATGCAAACGTATGGCCGAAAGGTGGATAAATACAAATAAAAAAATCTGACAAATGAATCAACTTTCTTGTTATATTTCCTTAGAAACTCTATAAACAATAGCAAGATAAAAACAGAAGGTCCTACGCGGACTGACAACGTAAATAATACGTTATCAGTTCACACGGAGGGCGCAACACGCGCGGCGGACAAACGGACGAACGCCTGATATCGGACGAAGACACGATGATTTATTTAAAGCAGCGCGGAGATCTCTTATCTGCCACCTAGCGTTATCTTATTGCGTGTTTCCTAAATAATTAATGCAATATAGGGCATCGATTGTGAGGTGACTGGGGGGCGCCAGGCGGGGACAAGGGCGCGGGGGTGCGCGCGGCGCACGCACGCGATTGGCTATCAAGCCTGCGTGAGT
Organism: Nudaria mundana; assembly: GCA_963556515.1. Taxonomy (NCBI): domain Eukaryota; kingdom Metazoa; phylum Arthropoda; class Insecta; order Lepidoptera; family Erebidae; genus Nudaria; species Nudaria mundana. The sequence continues at coordinate 21,645,487 of OY748293.1, read as the reverse complement.
GCGTACCTCCCCGCGTGCGTATGCCTTCGTCGCCCGCCCGTGTTCAGTCGCCTTCCGACCCGCGCGAGAGACGAACGTGCCGTGTCGTGTCAAGTGACAAGTACGAAAGCCGCGACCGCGAGACCGTCCGCTGCTATCTGTCAAAAATAAAACAAGTTTAAATTTTCAACTGGAACTAATTTATAAATCTGTCCATATGGTTCACCTCGTAGATATATTGCGTTCGGCGAATGAATACCCGCCGCCTCCCATTATTGTGAGTAAACATTACTTTGAAATGTCAAAATATGTTTTAAAAGTGTGTTTTTAAACTTTTTTTTTAATAATTATTTTTATGTTTTGTTTTTTTTACAGATAAATATTTTGGTGTGTTATGCCGAGTTTAAATTCAAGTTTTAATAATGTTTGGCGAATTGAATAATATTAAAAAGATTTAAGATTTTGTTAATTTTCTTTGAAGAATTATTTTGTTTGCGGTAATTTTTTGTACGATTTGTAATTAAATCACTACATGGTTTATTTATAATTTGTTCTTGTTTCCACAAGAAATATTTCATATTGTTCAATAAAGTGTAATTAAGTTACGGTTAAAATTTTTTTTTGTGAAAAGTGTAATAAATTGTAAGGATATTTTTGTTATTATTTTTTTACCTTATTTATTCTTTCTGTGTGTTTTTATTTTATTGTATGCTAGCGAGCAGTGACAGTGTTAATATCCCTCCCTCCGTAAGTGCGTAGCATCAGATTCAATAAATTTAACAAAGTCAGGCGCAAGTTAAAACAATTGTTCCTCGGGTTATCTTAGTTCGCATCTTTATTACTCCACAGATCTAAATGATAACGTTCAAGGCGCTTTGCCCTTACAAATATCTCTTTTAATTAATTATCTTGTACCAGGTAATAAAGTAAAGTAACTTCCGAAACTGCTAATTATTTTAAGATAACTAATTAACTTATAGAAGGTAAGATACAAAATAAAAACGATAGTGACATAAATTCTGCCGTTCTACCTTTAGGTAAATTATTTTAATGAGGTTATAAAATTAACAACAAATCTAATAATCTATAAGTAAAATTTAAACAAAATATTTTTGTACTCATAAAAAAATCTAATATAAACTGTATAATATTATAGTAAAACTAAAAACTGAATATAAATTGTTCAAATAGTTGGTATAGTGTTATAGAATCCCTCCTTAACCATGCCAGAAGTTGACTTTGCATTAAGAGCAATAATAATTATCTGTGCAAAATAAAAGCCAGTGTTCAAGGAAATTCAAGACACGTAACGCGTTGACTGGTCGCTTTGCTAATCTTTTAAAATTTGCAAAAGCTTGCACAAATTTTGTAAGCAGACATAATAATACACAAAAGAAAAACAAACAACTAATATATTTGATTCTACTACGTGTTTGACTGTATTCGTTTTGCTAAAACAGAGACAAATTAATGCAATTTTACACTGTCCCCGCTCGGCGTGTTAAAATTCAGTCCACATCTTGAGGCTCTATCTGAGAGACATCATACATTGACCCTGCCCTTAATTTTCTATTGTGAATGTAGGATCTACTTTTGAATAAGACCGTGATTTTGTTTGCAGATTTTGTGCTTTTATATGGTTAGGTTTCATCCAATTTTACTGTAGGTGACCTGAGAATATCGTAACTCGTAATATTAGAAATCCAAAAGTGTGTTTTATTTGTTTGTTTTCTCTAACAGCCAACCTTAGGGTGATGCAGAGAATCGACTGAGTAGGTGCATATAAGGTACACTTGACTATAGAAACTAAAAGACTTTTTGTACCTTCTTTACGGTCAAATGACGGATTTGGATAAATAATGGCATAGCGTTTTGAAAACGGAAAAGAAAATAGAATACTTTAAAACTATTCCACGCGCGAGCAGCTAGTAGTAATATAATATACAAAATTCTCGTGTGTTGCCAAACTCCTTCGAAACAGCTGGACCGATTTTCCGAACTTTTTTGTGCATACTTGATAGGGCTGAGAATAGGTCGTAACCTATTTTTTAAACCCCTAAGTGATAAGGGTGGGACACTTTCTATGGCAAAACAACGTTGCGGGGTCAGTAAGTATAAATATAAAAAGGTAAGTATGTAGTTTACTCTGGCCCTACACGTAAATAATAAACTTAGCATATATGGTACTCTATCATAGGTACCTAATAGTGCAAGAATTTTTGAAATCGGACTATTTGTTTTTTAAGTTTATTCATTACAAACATCGGTCATCATAACCATCATTGCAGCCAATTGACGTTCTCTGCAGGGCATATGCCTCCTCCAAAGAACGTCACAATATTCGGTCTTGAGCTTTTCGCATCCCGCGACCTTTACGATGGCATCAGTCCACTTTGTTGTTGTTCCACCTAAACACAAACATAATATTCAATACATTTGAGTGTATTATACCAACCCAAAAAAAATAGTTACTAATATTTAATAACATTTTGTAGAAAATAACTCCAAATCTATGCTGACTGAAAATTTTGTGCAATGTTTTCAGCACTGAGACTTTGAGTTTTAGTATTGTAAGATCTAAATACGACCACATGATACCTTCAGACTGTTGTCTTTTACGAGCAATAAAATAGAAAACCTACTTATGAAATTACATTCAACATAGAACATTAAATTTGAACCTTTGAGATGATTTCAAAGATGTTTGAGTGATATAAAGTGCATAATAAACAGAACTGGTTGCTTTTGAAACCGCTCGCAAATATACTGTTCACAAGTTACTTCAATATTTGCGAATGGAAGATGTTGTTTGTACGGTAATGTTACCGTGAAAATCATCTAGTTTGTTACCTTAATAAGCAAGTTTTAGTTGGTAGGTACTAAATTTGTGGAACCTCAAAACATAGTCTCGATTTTAGTAGGCATAAAATAACTCCTACTTACTTTACTTTCTAATAAATACTGACTCAACGTAAAGAGATTTGTAGATAACAGTCATCTACAAATCTCTAACTTACAAAAATGTAGAAACATAAACCAGTAACATTAATACGGAACGCAGGTGAAGTCGTTATCAAAAGCAAACAGCAATAAATACACAATTCACGTTCATCCTCATACAAAATACTTTGTCTTTTTTGGCCACAAGTCTACAAAACTAACACAATAAAGTCTAATTCAACCAACACGTCCGCAACAAAAACATGTAGCAATAACTTGTATTTTAGCTACTCCACATAACCCGGTAACGCGTTATGGATTTCAAACTCTATAACGTTATAAGCTGGACATAAAAAGTTTTATCAGGGCCAGCACTAGCCGAAACTTGTTCAAGAATATCCTTCTACGCGTCATTACTTCTTTGGGTAATGTCGGAAACACTGTTTTTTCCCTTAAAGTTTTGGGTTAACGAGTAATGTATAGAATTATATCATTTAGTGTCGGTTATAGAGGCGTTGTTTTGAACGCGTTCAAAAAATTCAGGCGGTTCAAACAAATTACTTTTTGAAACTAAAAACCTGAAATTATAAATGGTCAACTGACTTCCAAAAAAGGAGGAGGTTCTCAATTTTTATTCACATTCTGACAATTATTTGATCCCATTTCGGTAGTTTAATGTCGGTTGCTATATAATTGTATTTTGTTCAAATGTATTTTTACACAAAAATACATGACAAAAATAAAATCTACAAAACGTATCAAAGAACTCATCTGCAATTTTTTGCTCACTAGGAATATTCCTATAAAGCTAACCTCATTACCACATTCTATTACAAAGCTACTACTACTAGACGGTGATTACTAAAAGACATAAAGTTATTTAAAAGAAACATAACGCAGCCCAACGCAACAATTTCAGTTGGTTGTCATCGCATGTAAATTAGTGTCAGTAAAATTAATTACGGCTGAGCTCGCAGACGACAGGTTATTAATGCACTCCCTGTTATCTGATAACTATGTGCACCGTTACATTGATACGTGTTTATTGTGTCAGCAGTTTTGACTTGGCAATAACATTTTTACTAAAGGGTAGGTTTTCAATTACACCTTAATCAGTAAAGCAACGGAAAAAATCTCGTTTTTCACTAAATTGTTATGAAGGTCGACAGGATTTAGCTGTAATTAGGAAGAAAATAATAATCTTTAAATGGTCTTGCTAAAAACTTCAAGAGTAAGCTTAAAAAATGTAATCAGTGATTAAGAATAAGACTAGTGTGTCTTACTTTATTTCAAAAGAAAAGTGTCTTAATGTTCTCTTTTCGTAATAATTGAAACAATTTCAAAAAGTCTGGTAATATCAGGACTAAGCTAATAGAAAATAATTATTTGACAAGAATTAAGAAAAAAGCCACGCATAAGATAGGGTTCCGTAGTACCCATAAAAGACTATAACTCCTGAACTAACTGAATTATACCATTCGTTATAGTTTTCCTTCAAAGCTCATGACGTGGACTACCATTCTTAAAGCCAGTCTTTAGATTTTAGAGCGGGGGGAGCCCTGTTTTCGCAGAAATTTTCACTTCAAAGCAAAATATCTCGCAAATGGATACTTGAATCAAATAATAATCTTAGCAATCTCTCAATGTTTTTAAAATACCTATCTAATGATACCCCACACGATGGAATAAACGCGAGAAAACCATATCATCCCCACTTTACGTGTTTAGGAGGGTACCCTAAAATTAAAATTATTTTTTAGAATTTTATGTCACTACTTTGTTGGCGTAGTAAAAATACATACATATCCATCCAAGTTTCATGTTTCTAAAACTCACCGTTTGGGATGAAACCCGAGGACGGACGGATGGACAACACGAAATTATAAGGGTTCCGAGATTTTTACTACGGAACCCTAAAAAGATCCTACAAGCTTAGTCTTTCAACACTAAATATCTTAGGTATATGTCAATATAAACCCAAAATACCTTTTTCAGATACAAAATATATATTTTATCTTCTTAAATCAAATAACAAAATAAGTTCTCCGAAACTCAAACTCAACTAAACCGAATGACCTCAAAGCTTCTAAATGAAAATATCTAGTGATACCTAACTAAATTATAAACCATCAAGGTGAATTTAACCTTAAATTTCTTGGTATTGTACGAAATTTAATTCAATTACATAGTTCAAGTTGATATTCTGGTGACCAATTGTTAATCTGATGTTACGGTCTACAAGTTTCTGAGATTTCGTAAATATAAATTTCTTAATCCACCTTTATAAAAGTAAATAAGTTAAGAATATTATGATAGTAAAAACTACAGTCTAGACTGTGTTCAAATAAAGGGCATGTCTTAACCACGAGACTACCAAGACGGATGGCCAAATTAAATTTGCGTTCTATTATGTCATAAGGGCAGACGCTATTTATCTACATTCGTCACTAGACAGACGATAGACTAGTCCGTTCACCACAGATATTCCCCACAAATGATAGTTTAACTTTAAAAACTCCAAATAGAATTCTCCGTACGTAGGTACACCACAGATATTTACCACATAGATAGTTTAACTTTAATTACTGTATCTTTTTAGCTTTCAAACCAAAAGGTTAGAGTTATTAAAGTTAAATCAATATTTGTTTGTAGATATAGTTTTATTATTCATACGACCTCTATTCTAATATCTATACAAATATTATATACAGGAAAGATTTGATGGTTTATATGTTTGAATTAAATAGGCTCTGTTATTTCTGAATCGTCATTGAAAATTCTTTTACTGATAAGTAGCTACGTTATGTCTGAGTAACATAGGCTATTTTTTATTCCGGTATTATGGTACCACGGGAATCGAACCATGTAGTTTTAGTCGAACTCTTCGAGAATATGACTGCTTCGGTGGCGTAGTCGGTAGTGCACCCGCTTTCGACACCGGAGTCTCGGGTTCGATTCCCGGTCGGGACAAACTTTGTATGATGACATATACGTTTGTACCGAAGTCTGGATGCTTCCTATGTATAATATGTATGTATTTACAAAAAAAATGTATGTACGTATTTATATCAGTTTATGTAGTACTCATATCACAAGCTCTGCTTAGTATGAGACTAGATGGCGTTGTGTGAATTGTCCTTACATATTTTAATACAGTTCATCCGTTTGACTTACCTTATGTAATCATTCAAATATCGGTCAAGACCAGTGTAACTAAAAATAGTCTACTATTCGCGTCTGTTGATCACTCTGTTGCTAAGCAACCGAGTGTCATCATGACAGTAATAAATGTCAGTAACGTGACAAGCTGGCCACGTGATCGACGATTTGTTTTGCTTGACTACAACTGAAAAATGAAATGTTGTTTTAAGTTGTTGCGCTGTGGATTAGAGTAGGTATGTTATTTTTTTCACTGACTTACACATTTATTCGTCCGTCAGTCAAATTTTTCTTTTATATATAGGTAATGGTATAGCCCTGAAAAAAGATACTTAATAAAATGTAGAACCAAAAGGTTTTACTTAACTTATCTATTTTATAGGACAAGAAACACTGATTTTTAATTTCATATGCACGAGATATTTATATTATGTAACTAGTTGACCTGGTGGACTACGTGTTACCTTAGAATAACGCCTATATCCCGAAGGGGTAGGCAGAGGTGCATTACACACCCACAATTTGCCAGTATTTTAGTACCACGTAATAGGGGGCAAGCCTATTGCCGTCATCGGGCACATTTATAATGGGTTATATCCAAAATGGCCAAATGAATTTAATAAAAGTAGCGGCTTTATTGTAAATTTGAAACAAAAATTTTAACAAAAATTGAAACTCGTTGCCTTGTGATGAAATGTTGATTAAAGGCAACAAAATCTTACGTGCCAGCCGCTATGTCACAGCCAGTTAAAGTCCTGGGCGTCTCAGACTATTTAAGTATATAATAATATGGTTTTTCATTATTTAAACATTTCCTGAAGTATCTCAAATATCAAAAACAAAATTGGCCAAATCGGTCCAGCCATTCTCGAGTTTTAGTAACAGCAGATCATTTATATTCAACCGTAAATTTAAGATACTTTATTACACATTGGTTAGACGAAATTGAGTTTAGTAGAGAATTTTATTAGTCACAATATAATTGTAGATATTTTTCAGCACTAATTTATAATGATTGTAGCTCTGCACTTCCTATTTTATTCAACATAGTTCACGAATGACTAAATAAGCCAAGTTTCACACTTGAATTAATGAAAACAAACACTCCCATTAATTACAGTTGCCACAACAAAACGGGGCTAAAATTGTCAAATTATTGGGCTGTTGTTCAATGGTGGCAAATTATTCGTCAGATACGGATCTACGTACTGTAGGTTGTTAGATAACGTCGCGTGTGACCATTATAGAGAGTTCACATGCTACCAATGTGTTAAAAAGGAAAAAAAGGTTTAAAATCTTTATTTATTTTACTGGAGAGACATTTACAGTTAAATACATTATTTTCCCTGTCAAATTACAATGTTTAGGTGTTTAACTAATAGACTCACCAGATACATGGCATAAAACTATCGTAAAACGATAAAAATATGAATAGGAGTGATTTTCTTAATAGATATCGTTTTTAGGGTTCCGTTGTTCAAGTCTAGGAACCCTTATAGTTTCGTCATGTCCGTCTATCCGTCCTCACCTTTCCTCCCGAACGGTTGGCGCTAGACACATGAACTTTGCATGTAAGTATATATATGTATTTATCACCCCAACAATTAGCTAAAAGAAAATTATGCAAAATATTTTTTTGGGTTCCTTCACCTAGATGTAAGTTGGAGATGATTTATTGTTCTTACGTTTACTCTAGTGTGGGGTATCATTAGTATAGATAATTCGTTAAAACAGAGCGTCCCCCCCTCCCTCCTGTAAAAACTAAACGGCTGGCTCGAAAAATCTGATTTTTTTTTTCAGATTTTTGATGAAAAAGATCTACGATCGGTCGAAGAGGCTCTGGCAATAATACAAGTGCCCGATTAGCGGCAATAGGTTCTCTACTTACGTGGAACCAGCACGGTTACGAACATACTGGCCAATAATATTCAAGGGCGAATAATATTCCTATGTCTACCCTTTCCATTAATCAGGTGTGAATCTATGTATTTTAGAATTCGAACAAATACCTTTCAAATCCTTATTCTCCAATAAGAAACCTCGAATTTTTTAGAACGTAGATAAAATAAATAATCTTGACCAAAAAAACCGACTTTAACCTTGAACTAAATAGTAACTAATTGCCCCTACGATTTTTGAACATTCCCCTCGATTTCTCCGGGATCTGATCATCATACCCTGATTTCCTCATCGTGAAACCACATTTGGGATATGTAAAGTTCTCTTCAGGACAAATTAACCAAACCTAAACACAACGTAACAGCTGTAAATCGTTGATAAGTTCCCTCGACTGGCTTTCGGGTTCCTTAATTAAATGGTAATCCTTTATAATACCTAATAAAGAAAATTATCGAACGCAATAGACGCCCTTACATTTTTGAAGGTTCCCCTCGGTTTCTCCGGGATCCGATCATTCTGGTTTCCTTATAATGGGACCACCTTGGAAATATCTCCTTTTCAACAAAAATAATCGGTTCATAAACGACGAAGTAATCCGCGAACAAACATTAAAAAAATGGACGGTCGAATTGAGAAACCTCTGTGTTTAAGTCGGTTAAAAAAGGTCTAAAACTTTCTTTTATGTGACTGTCAATTGCTGTCGACGAACTGTCAATCACTAAGACACAACTTAATGGGCAATGGCTATACTTTGAGCACGATAAGCGTTCAAAGCTATTACAACCATTGTGTATGGGGAATATAGATGTTATCGCCACCATTGTTTGTGAACCTTAATTATCTACTTTGATAATAGCATGGACGATACTGTACTAATTTTAAACACATTTTTAAACTTTCGCGTATTTACCCATTATAAACTTAAGACAAACGAGTTTTTTACGCGATTATTGAGATGTATAAGTGCATACCTCTTTATTACCCGAAGTTTCGATCCTGTTACAAGAGCCGTGGTCACGGGTGGACTGGCTTCAGCTCATCGTCGTCTTCGTGAAGTGCGAGTTTGTTCTCAATAATCGCGTAAAAGACCCATTTGTTTTAAGTCTTTTCGCCAATCGATATGTGCTATTTTTGTTGATTATAGAACACATGAACGTGGATTAGAATTCCTACAAATATTATAAAGGTTATAGTTTGTATGGATCTTCCACTTCAAAATTACGGAACGCATTTTAATTAAACTCTATAAAAATATAATTAATACATTAGAAAAACACTTAAGTTAAGTATATACGCAATTTAAGAAGTATTATTCCTATATGTTATTAAAAGTAGGTACTAATTTTGCGCAGACAAAGTTGCGGGCATAAGCTAGTGTAACCATAAAAAAACTATAACTATTGAACAGTTATATTTTTTGATGCAACTTAACAAGGACCCTATTTAGTAGAGTAATCTGTTTCTTAAACATTTGCCTATGTCCAAAATAGGTACATTAAATATTACTAAACTGTTAATTGATAAACAATTAGGTAAGAAACTACAACAAAAATAAGAGCATTAATTTAGTACCTAAAGTTCCAGAGGCGTATAATATACAGCCACGCCCACTGCATAGCGCATATACCTATAACTGTCTCTTTTCTACTCACTGTAGTTAATTCACGTTATAAAACTGTTGTTTAATGTATATAAGAGCTATTAAAATAGTTTTACATACACGGTATTAAAATATTAAAGTCTTTTAAGTATGTCAAACTAGTAAAATGCTTTATACTGTCGCACTTCGACAGTACTAAATACGCTGTCGCTGTTCATTATGTAGCAGTTTGTTTATGAGTTGACTATTTATTATTTAAGTGTGCGGGTAAAGTAAAATATTATCATATAGAAAAGGAGTATAGTAATTAACTTTATTGTTAATGGATGCCCACTTTTGTTGAATAAATTTCTCTTATTTTTATTGAAATATCGTCACATAATCCACTGGATATAACAACAGTAAATAAAAACATCTTACCCAAAAGTTACGATGGACAATAATCCAAAAAACCTGTCAACTGCGAATCGGGCTCGCGCATAAAGGGTTCCGTACTAAAACGGCAAAAAAATCAGTTGTATGCGAGCCCCCTTAAATATTTATTATATTATGTTTATTAGTATTTGTTGTTATAGAGGCAACAGAAATACATGTTCTGTGAAAATTTCAACATTACGATTCATGAGTACAGCCTAAGACAGACGAATGGACGGACATGGACGTCTCAGTAATAGGGTTCCCGTTTTACTCTTTGGGTACGGAACCCTAAAAAGAGAAAAACAAATTAACTACAAAAATAAAAACTTTATGTCAAAGCTTAAAACCTTTCAAGTAAAATGAGAGATTATTAAAATATTAGCTTCCTCAAAAGTAAATTAAAACACAAGTAGGAACGAATACTGTTGAGGAAATAAAAAGCTGCAAAGGAAAAAATATCATTCGGTCCGTGTCAAGTGGTTTTCCCTCCGCTTAAACGCTTTATAGATTCGAAACACGATTCCCCACAGAGTGTTATAAATGTAAGTGCCCGTAAAAACAGTTGGCTAAATCTAGGGAATGTAAATAAATGGTGGAGTTGAACGTATCGGCGACTGCTGACTGGCCGACAAATTGTATGTTTCATTGGCATAAGGTATGCGATAATAACATGCCTGGAATGGGCGTTTGCACATTGCACGATATCGTGATGATAACGTGGCGATATCGTGATGATAACATGGCGATATCATAACGATATTGTCACGATAATTTACATTTTTACCTTAAGTTACTGCTGCTACTTACGATATCGTCACGATATTATACACGATATCGTGTGTCGTTACCGTGCAATGTGAAAATGTCCAATCTGGGGGCAATTTCCATCCTTACTTAGATATGTACAGGCAAATTTCTGTGTTTTTTCGGAACGTAACTAGTCTATATTTTGGAAAGGTATTAGTCCAAATTCCAGAATTACAATGACATATTACAAAAAAAAAATAGACATTACAATTTTCATAATCCGTTCCGGAAGAACGGAAAACGAAAACTCTATTCTATATTTTTCAATAAATAATGGCATTTTGCTTTACCCGTGGTTGCCAGAGGTATTTTTTTACCAAATAATATTGGGTGATATCCGTCTCCGGATGTAATGTAAGATAACGTAAAAAAATTATAGCTCTAACAATAATTTTCGTCAAACTTTATAATGTTCCGACCAGGACATTACTTAATTGGCTGTGCCATACCGGCTGCCACGTAAGATGTAGTTGCCTTTAATCAACATTTCAACGGGGTTTCAATTTTTTTTTTCAATATTATAATATAGCTGCTACTCTTTGTTATACTCATTCGACCGTTTTGGACATAAACCATCATACAAAACCCATAAAAAAACTTTATATATGGTGCCCGGTTACGGCAATAGGCATCTTTATAATGAATCACGTTAGTTATGATGAGTGATAAACAATAAAATCTGAATTACAATGTTACCTTTATCTGTGACAATATTATGACAATATTTGTAACAAAACATAAAACATGACTATGCTCACAAGCGATGTGTGTTCAGAGATGTTTCATTACATAACATTTCTCTAGAGATTTTCAAATGCAAATTGTCAAAACAACAAGCGCAGAACACAAACAGCACCTGTAAAACAAACACTCAGGCTAATTCACAAAACATGATATTTACCTCCGCGCTAACTAACCTGAATTATACGTATGACGATACTTTTACGGCCAGACCTGATGTAAAACATTCCACGCCCAGTTTACGTCATCGTGTCATAGAAGAATTATACCGATACCACCTATGCCTACTTAGAATGTTCTAGGTTGTCAACGAATACATTATAAGGATGCTAATGTACGAAAATTGTACGTAATAATATGCGTTGCGTTATGGTATGAGGTCCTTATATTATTAAGTACGGCTTCTTCAAAGTTTATATACCTCACGATCTATAGAAATAAAGCAGTCAACGTAGGTTCCTACTCGAGACGTAAAGGATTGCTCTGAGAGAATTGTTTAACAAATTCTACTCTAATCAATGATATGCTAGTTGCATGCATCAAGATAATTCTATCTAACCACAAATCTAAAATATGCAGCACTGTGAAGTCTTTATCATTTCATTAATATGTTTAACTTTATTATTCATTGAAACTTAAACATATTTGAGACTACATATTCGAGCAGTTTGGGATAGAGACGACTTTGGGGTCCGAGTGCTCGCGGCCTATTCAAAAATTTATCTAAACTCATGATCGACACTTCTCAAGACCAAAGAATGAGCACTGCCATACAACGTGGCAATGCTGCCAGCCTTCTCGGAATATTGCCAGTCGGCGACGAGGCGCAGGAATTCTTTGACGCATGTTAGAATTTAGATGGAATCTTAGTAGGTATAATTAGAATAGGTAATGTACATATTTAGTTAGCTTCAATTGTATTGTTTTATAATTTAATAGAAATAGATAAAATTTCAAACTTTAAGTTTAATAACGTCTTTCTTTATAAAGATATAGACAGAAGACTTGTAAAATATGGTCCTTTATAACATCAAAGGCTCACATTTCGCAACTTATTTTCTGGAATTAAAAGTGACCATATCTCGACCCTATTGTCGATATTATTCATATACGAGTGCATATGCCATTGCCTCATCTATCTTTTACAAGTTTAGACGTATGCAAGTGAGAAACATAAAATAATAACTCGAATAAAGCCTCTTATATTGTTTTAATAAAATTAAATTTTGCACTTTCTATCTGTACCCAGATGTTCTCAGAATACCTGTAACACCAATTATTATAATCTACACTGTTATTATAAATGACTGAACCTACAAGTTAATTTGAACATTGTCAGTCTGTCTAAGGAGTTCGAACAGGAAGTTTAGTCCGCCTCTGTGCGTGAACAACTTCACACCCTGTTTCTCTATGAGGGTAATACTCCCCCACTCCAAGTATGTCATTTTCAAACTGCCACTTAAACTCGTTGAGTAGTTCGGGTTTAAAGCTTGTAGTATAACTTATGTAAATAGGTCAGACTACAGTTTTATAGTTTTGAGACATTTTCATTGACATTTAATAGCTATTACGAAGTCTCCGTTTAGGATTGAAATTTTCTTTATAATAATTAAGGCATCACTTCCATACAGTAAGGTAATCCACTCTTTATATGACAGTTTTCTGCGGCTTCGCCCGCTTGGCAAATTATATACACAAAAACCTTCCTCAAGAACCCATTGGTGAAAACGCATCAAAATACGTTGGGTAGTTTCAAAGATATCTCCTATTACGTGGCAATTAAAAACAGCTGGCAAATAGTGGGTGTGGAATGCATCTCTGCCGTACTCGGGGAGATATAAGAGTGAACTCATGTATGTGGATACTCAGTGCTCATTTTCGATAATAATTTTATGACATAACAGCATTTTCCCTGTCAGCCAGTATAAAGAAAAAACTTTATTTTGTAAAATTTTCCTTAATAAAAAACAGTTTTTAGTAACAATTACAGTTTATTTTCTATGACGGTAACGTAGGTTGTTGTCCTCTTTGACGTATCCGTCAACAGCGACCTCCTGTCAATCGTTCCTGGCATGTGCACGAATGTGGCTTGTGAACCCCAACTTGTTCACGAACACGCGATCACAAGAAGGACAGTATAACCGTCCGCCGGTATCGTACGTATAATTGTAGGAAAGCTTGGGATGCGTCTTGCGGAGCTGGCGTTTGGCATCTAGTTCTTTGAGGCGGAGGTGTTCAAACCCCTCAACACCTGTCTTCACAGCCTTACGCCAGTCCAGCCTTTGCATCGCATCCCCTTCCCATGAACCACACTGTATGCAGTAGGCAGCAACGTGGCGTTTCAAGACATTGTACTGCAGGTGCTGCCCCCCAGGCCTGCGTTTTCCACAATGAAGCTCAGAGTAGAAAGGGTTTTGGGCAGTCTAACGGAGTACATGCCCACAATATGTCCACACTAACGCAACTGACCCTTTATAAGCAGGCTCTCTATTCCCATCATTTTGGTGCGACGTAAAACCTCCGAGTTTGGAATCCTATCCTGCCAGCGAATACGCAAAATACTTCTGAGACATTTCATATGGAAGGTATCAGGATGCCGAATATCGCCTTTGTATAGACACCACGTCTCAGAGGCGTTCACGAGCAGAAGCTTAGTGTGGAGCTTAAGGTCGTGGAATTTCCAAACCCGGCTATCCAATTTGCCAAAGGCTGCAGCAGCGCTGGCAATTCGTGCCGAGAGCTCGGTCGATAGGTGATTGTCACTACGAAGGACACTTCCCAGGTAGCGAAAAGACTCGACCTCGTCAAGTGGCTCCCCGCTTAATGCAATACCCTGGACATTAGGAGAACTCCCTCTGGCAGGCTGCCTCATGATCTCGGTTTTACTCACATTGATCACCAAACCGAACCTCCGGCAGGACCCATTCAGATGGTCCAAATACTGCTGCAGATGACCCGCACTATCAGCCATAAGGCAGACGTCATCAGCGTACATAGCCTCAAGCACTGGGACTTTTAGGGTCTTGCTCTTGGCCTTGAAGCGAGACAATTCGAAAACGCCCCTGTCAGACCTCACCCTGAGGGTTATCCGTCCGTTACACTTAATCAGAGCGTCCTCCATAACCGCAGCAAAGTAAATGACAAATAGTGTAGGCGCCATGACACAGCCCTGTTTGACACTGCTTGTGAGCGGAAATCGGTCTGTGAAGTTCCTTTCATGCTGGACGCGGGCTTTCATACCCTCGTGGAATTGGCGTATCAACTACTATAAATATACTCGTACAATGACTCGTAACATAGCAACTACTGCATTGATATGTCTGACATTTGATAAATAGGGGTGATAGAAACAACTAGCTGTAGAGAGCTTTTTTTTGAGAGGTATGGTATACAGAGAGGGTGCCCGTCACACCTGGGGCACGCCCAGGGAGACCACTGAAGATGTAGCTAAATTGTTCCCCGGTCCCCCTGAACAGGCGCAGAGTATGGTACACCGCAGGGGTTTTAGTGTGTGCAAACCAAACATAAAAAAAGGAACAACTAACCAAGCAAATGAAGTCATAATATCTCGGTATCTATAAAGGTGTTTAGTGTATTTTTTTCTTGGTATTTATATAAGGAATTATATATCTAAAGGAATTTATGTACAATAAGAATCTCAATATACATAATTATATACTAAAAAAATTTACTAAAATATTATCTGTGCCTTTATAAACTTCTCATATAAATTAGGTATATAGGTACTAATAATAAAAGATTGTAAACGAAGTTAAAAAATATTTTAGAGACCGAAATAATGCATGTATTAATTTAAGAACTCGAAAAAAATAATGTTACGAATATTTAATTATCGACATTAGTGAATTACACTTATATGTTTTTGGTAAATGTATTTTTCAAATTTCAATTAAATACATTTTCTTTTTTAAATTTTAAGTAGATACACCTTAGTAGTTTTGGTAATAATTAAGTACTTGAGTATTACAACTAATTAACATCGATTTAATTGCTTAATTTTGATAATTAGAAAGAAATTGTTGATAAACTAACAATACATAACTTCAAAACAATAACAATGAACCGAATGCAATTAAGAGTTAGACCCACATTGTAGCCAGTTAATTATGCGAGCGCATCAACACAGTTGGCCATTTTAGAATACATTATGCGAAATTAACATTTATTGGTATAAAATACATAGGCACGTACAGTCACTGGGACAAAATTATCACTAACTACCACAATTGTATGTACTAATTTGACTTACAGTTATACTCAATACTCAATAGGTACATTTATTGCTTTCATAATGTGGCACAGATGTTAAAATAGGTAAAGATACAATTACGGACGCTGTCGGGCACAGCACAATGATTGTCTGGAGAGAACAGGAATTTTACTTGCTGGCTCCATATATTTATTTATATAGTTTTATGTTATTTATTTATATCACATAATTATATTTCATTTTGTGTTTTGTAGGATAGGATATTATTATTTATTATGGATTATAATGCATTTTTATTTAATTTTCACGAAATGTGCAATTTTAGTGCATTTATGAAAAATTAGAAACTGATTTTTGGATGTCACAAATTACAAGTCAAACATACCAAAATTTCCTGGTGATTAAAACTATATAGATGTCTTATCAATTATGTCATATCTTATTAATTCCCAATGTCATAAAACAAATTATAAACGCATACCTAAAAATTAAAAAAAAAAGTATTTCGAACTAGTTATGGTTTTAATTATTGAACTCTGCACAACCTTGATAGACTAGCAGTTCTACTAGTTGAGGTTCAAATCCGTCTATCTATTTAGGAGTTATGGCTATTGATTAACGATTTTTTGATTAATTTACATTATATACAATATTATTATACAAAAACCAGCCAATCAATGATTTGGAAGGCTCCAAATCATTGATATCGCGAATAAAAATTATGAATTGTGTTAATTGGGTACGATCTTTTCTACGATTTGTTTCTATGCTTTTAGGGGTTAATTTGTGTCATAAAGTTTTGAACACTTTTGACTAACTATTATCCGTTTCTTTTCAGATGAACCGGGCAATACAGGTGAAGCCGGCGGACTGTGAAAATAGAGGAGGTAAATATCATTATACTGTTTTTAAATAGAGCAACTAGTATTACATTGATTTATTGTTATCTACATTAGAGACTCCGCTCTACCAAAACAATGCATACCTACTTCTACACGCAAAATAATATTGAAATTAATAAAAGTGAATCAAGTACATAATCAATTCACACAAAATAATTTTCCAAAAAATTCAAAACCTCTTTTTTAGTATTTTATAAAGCGTGTTCGTGTGTTTATTTCGTTTCATCAAAAACAAGGCCCTAACAACGGGTAAGCGGATTAATAAACTCGATCATAGTGACGGGCACGATAAAAAGCTTACTTCGTAAATAATGAGCTCGTATTTCATAAAGTTGATCATACCCTGGCAGCTCGCGTCATGTTCACGAACGATTGCAGCGCTTTTCAAAATCTCTGTTGATCTTTGGAATCTTAGTATTTTATACGACATACATTATACCACATACGTACATACATTTACGCTATCCCCGAAGTAGTAAGCGTGACTGTATGCGGCATATTTAGCCCCCACGACAGGATAGATACGCTCACTTAGCGTTAGGTTAACCGAGTAGGTTAACACATTGCAAAGGTTAAGCAACAGCTTGCCAGGGCACTCTTGGAATTGAGACCTACGTTGGAGAGCACGTTAAACCTTTGATCCTAGTTGTCATACGAACATCTATGGCAGTATTTGGAGCTCTAAAACAAAATGCGACCGATGGAACTACAGAGCTTCGATATCGCCCATGGGTTGTGGAGGTCAGATGGCAGTCGCTCCACGGAACTGGAAAGCTGACCCAAACTGGGTTAAGAAACGGCTCGGTGGATGATGACAGGGATTGTTTACCTATGTTTGTCAAAATCTCTATCTGTTGCACAATTTACAAATTATTGAGACCTCTATGTACCCCAGATTTATAATAAACTAGCAACCCGCAAACTGCGCAAGTAATAATTTTTTTTTTTTACTTTTTGTCAAATTTCTAATCTTATCGCACCACTTGAGACCACGACCTTTCCAACGGTGTGCCACACTTGACTGTGCGACTCTTAGTTTAGGAGGAGAAGCGACTCCACTGGCGTATTATATATATAGATTAATTCACACTGTTAAAGCCAAAGTAAAGGAAGGTTCCAGAACTCAACTCAATTGATCCTTTAGTACCTGCACCACACTGCCCGTAGATACACCACGTCTAGATAAAAATGCACTAATAAAAATCGTTATAAGCTAAACGCATGTCTTTGTTATGAAACACTGAAAATCGATTTGGAATCACGAAATTCTATTCGGCTCACATTTGAAGAGCCTTATTATGTCATGAAATTATTATATGGTATGTCAAAATGAGTGATGGCACATTGACGGCGGACGGTCGTTGTTGTTAATAATTCATGAACGCAATGCTTGTACCTTTTCCGGAGACAATTAGGACACAAATTGACGGCTCCTTTACGGAATACGATTTTGCTGTCCGAATGTTCGTTTGATTTGAAAAGAAATGGGAATTTAGACGAGGTAAATAAGTTAGTGAATTGAATATGAACGTTATAGTTCTCGTTCTAAATACAAACTTATTTCATTTACTACTCAACTGATGCAAAATGCCATGAGGCTCTCAACTCCGTAGACTATCGACGTTCACAATTTTGTTTTATAACGAGTGTCAGTTTGATTTGAAAAGAGCACAAGTTTATGATCAGCTAGTGTTTGTAAAAAAAATGTGTGCCAGGAGGATAATATTTTGATAGTCATACGTATACTTTAGCATTCAATGGGATACAAATACCTATATTGTTTTTGGAGATACAGAAACTTCGGACAGTTTCCTCTTATCCTATTCTTATCATTTTTCCTCAAGACCCTTGAGAAAGCAGGACTGGATTTGGTATTATTTTCCAGTGTAGATATACCTTTTTTATGTAGATCTAATAAGTATTAGGTTATGTATCTTAAACGAGGTCTAGACTTGATAACAGATATGCTATAAATTAATCTCGAGTTTCTTGTACTTAGTAATCCCAACTACAACTATTGTAATCTAATTCGAGTCCTCAATGACCCTGAAGAGCTCCGGGTTAATAATTCACAGTTAGTGGGTATCGTCAAATACATCCAAATCCCAGAGGAAATTATCGGAACTTAAACACAGAATGAGTTAGAGACGGGTTTGAGTGATTCAAACTTGGTATGTAGGTAATCGATTTGTGCACGATAGATAGTGATGTGAACATTGAACATATATCGAATTATATGTTCACTAGCTATTCGAATGAAACTAATTATTTAGTACCTAATAGTTTGAAAATATACAAAATTCTAGTAGTTAGAATTTGAAGTAAATACTAAGACTATTAGCATATCAGGCTGATATCGCGATCAGGAATAACGTAGTGTATCTTGCTTTCTATAATTTGTTATAAAACTATGAAAGAATATTCTTATTGTACTCGAATAGTTTTGAACTTTACGTTGTAGCGATTTTTATTTAAAAAAATGATATCTCAATATATAAATGACATTATTAAAACGTTAACCTGATCGATCGATAAGCGACCTTTTTTAATTATACTCGTAGAACAAATTGAAATGCCAAATACAACACAGACTTTCCAAATTCGAATTAGCATTTTCATTTGTTAATTTGAACAAAAGAATGATCAATAGATCCTAAGATGTCACCTAAGTCATAACTGTTACAATAAGTTTACTCAAATAACGTTACATACTTCCTTTGATTAATATCAACGAAATTTAATTTACAAGTGAGCGTTAACATGAATGGCCTCCGACATGTAATGTAACTAATTGATGTCGGCATTCATTAGAACTATGTTGATAATATGGTAACACGCAACTCACTAAATGTTCTGAATGAGAGTAGTTACACTTTTTAGTGTTAAGTAATTGAGTTGGTAATAAGGTAAGTGTTGACGTGTTGCTGAAATATTTTGAGTAAAAATGTGGTTTTTGTGGTTTAAATAGGATTAGTCACATTTAAATCTACAATTGGGTAAATAGCTTTACAAGATTTTGTATCACCTAAATGCATTTCCCCATTTTCTCGTGATGAATCTTTTGAAAAAATACTGAAAGTGCCTAGAAACGGCAGTAGCCTCGTCTCCAATTACGCGGGACCATTAATTACTGGCAATATGTGGGCTTAATTAATTTTTCTGCCTACCTCTTCGGAGATAAGAACGTGGATTTGTGTGGGTTTGTGACTCTTTTGAAAGTAAAGCGATTCAATGAGAATCTTGTTTATCTGTAACATTTTCATACATACGACTTCGTGCACAGAATATTATGATATAACTAGATATATCCGAGGGTGTGAGTCTGACCTTAGCTGGCGCCAGATCCGGATTCAACCGAGCGTGCCTATTAAATGCTGCAAGCAATTAACATCTGCTGCACGTACGTGGCCCCACCATTATTGCCACGTTAAATAGTTATTTAAATTCAACCCTGTACAGTCTTAATGGTAATACTTGGAGCCAAATTGGCGCCAAGTGATTTTGGAAACTGGATAATTTGGTAGAATTAGTTTTGTAAAAAGTTCTTGTTAAATGGAAAATTTATGTTATTGAGAATTTTTTACAACTTTTTTGTTTTTACTAAAAGTATAAAGGGAAGTATATGTATAGTTTAATATCTTCATTTATTAAGATATCGTTGGAAGGTTTTAACATGACTGGACAAACCGTATTTTGTATAAGTGTCCGAATTGTCAGTGAAAAAATGATAAAATTAAAATGTGTAGTTTCGGATACTGTGTCCGAAACGTTACTAGTAGTAATAAAAATAGTAAATTTTTAGTAGATACTTATCATATTTTTATAGTTACTCTCTTATTTTGCATTAAGCCTCCTTTTTTACTTTCACTTATCTAATATATAAAATTCTCGTGTCACAGTTTTCGTTGCCATACTCCTCCGAAACGGCTTGACCGATTCTCAAGAAATTTTGTTTGCATATTGGGTAGGTCTGAGAATCGGACAACATCTATTTTTCATCCCCCTAAATGTTAAGGGTAGTCCACCCCTAAAGCAAAACAACGTCTGCCGGGTCAGCTAGTATTCTATAAGTGTAAGTATTCTAATCGTTTAAAAAAAGTTTTGATGATCCCTGAGCTCCTGGTCCACTGAGTTGTTCAACGTCATCAACTTAAGAAAACTTATCGGTCTTAATAACTTTATTAACATATTCTGGTAATTTACATGAAAATAGAGAAGCAATACCGCGGGTATCGAAATTCACTTAAAATAACGCACATCTGAATTGCCATTTTCAATAACAATAGTATTTAACTGCTAATCAAAAAACAAAAAAATGTTTCTAGTACACACAATAGGTACTATTTCCATTTCTTTAAGCTCTCGATGACAGTTCTAATTTGATAGTTGTAGTGTCGTGACCAAATAAGTAATGATATCGATCGCATATATTTATTATAATTTGAACAAAGACAACTACAACAAAACATTCAAATATATCTTTACCTGTCGTTATAATTATTTCGTTTCATTGTCGAGTACCTACTTATACCTACGTATTTTACAACAGCTTCGAAAATTTAAAGACGCTTTTAAAGAAGTATTTTAAGAAGCTTGTAATGAAATATAATATTAGTTAATAAATTTGTACAAAGTATCCGGCAGTACAATGGTAAGTAAAATGTTTTAAGAAAAAACTTTTTAAATTATATAATAGCATTAATTTTTCGCAGAATCAAAAAGACAACAAAACGAGAGAGAGAGAGAACAGCCTGTTCTCTCTGAGACAGTCTTGATAATGCCTCGTTTAGAGGCGAAACAATTGTCGACGTTTTGTTGTCTTTTTGATTCTGCGAAAAATTAATGCTATTATATAATTTAAAAAGTTTTTTCTTAAAACATTTTACTTACCATTGTTTTGTCATGGATTTTCGCCAAGTAACGCCTGTTTCTATCCAATATTTGATACCCGGCAGTAGTTTAGTTTCTTACATCTTGCAAAAAAATATCAGGTCTGTAACGTGTTACATTTATCGATAGCTGCATCCCTATCAGTTTCTCCGACTCTAGTATAACCTTGTACGTGCGTGAGCGTCATATTTTTATAAAATAATTCGTACAAAATATAAAAAAGACGCTCGTTCAAGTTTTCACAGGAGCTGTCATCGAGAGCTTAAAGAAATGGAAATAGTATACATACATAGTATTGTTAATTAAACAATTGATTTATTTGCAGAGAAAAAAATATTTGCTGTAAAAGGTTTATTTGATGCTTATAAATTGAGGGGCGATAAGTTTTTTGCTGTGCATTTAAAATCCCATTCAATATTAACGCCACCTGTTTATATTTTTTAGGAAACCAGTGCGCTATCTTCTTATTCGCTTTTTAAAATATCCATTAAAAATGTAAAAGATAATCCATCAAAATTCACTTTGAAGTTGACGCCGCACCGCGCACACCATTTTCTGTTGTGATCAATCATTTTATCCAATGATTTGATTTAATTCTACTTCAGAAATATTTGTTAAGGTGATTTATGCACCACGAACTTAAAATCAAATTATGTACGATTTTTAGTTTACCATAATCTAATAACTTTATGTAACACTAGTAGCCTGCCTGTGTAGTATTTTAAGATTTGTTTGCTGTCGGTTTATAAAACTTAATGACAATGTCATTGTGATGATTTAACTGAAATGGACAAAATTAGATTTTCTTGATGTCCCTTTTTTCATCTGTATCTTAGACTAAGTAAACTCATTCACATGCTTACACATTGTATATCAAAATACTTCTAATATTTAACATATGCGTCTGAATCATAACTCGCTTCCACTACTTGTCCTTCCCTTTGTAAGCTTAAATCTTCTGTTAAACAGACTTCTGCGAACCTAGGCCGTCAAACCCATACGGGGGTACCGCACGATCTCCGGAGAGGCTGCATGTCTCTTAGCCGGGACCCCTCCATGAGACCTGGAAGCGAGAGCCCTTGCGTCATTATTTCAATGGCACAAGGAGGCGCTGGAGAGGGACCACAGGCCTGCGACTCGAGAAATCGAGGAACAGCGGTCCCAACTCCAGGCCACTCCAACGCCAGGATCTCATGGAGACTTGGAGGGTGCGACTTGAGCAACCAAAGTGGGGAACTACCGTCATCGCAGCGGTGAGACCGACCGTGGACGAGTGGCTGCAGAGGCGGCATGGTGACCTCACGTATCGTACGACGCAGATCGTTACCGGGCATGGATGCTTCGGTAGCTACCTGTTTCGCATCCATCGTGAGGTCACACCCCGGTGCCATCACTGTGAGGTTTCCGACGACGACACCGCACTCCACACGTTGGTGGAGTGCTCGGCGTGGGCGAGTCAGCGCCCGGGACCTCGTAGTGGGTCTGAGCGTGGATATCCTCTCGCTGGAGACCATGCTCCAAGTCATGGTCTCCAGCGCGAGTAGTTGGAACGTGGCCGTGTCCTTCTGCGTTCAAGTCATGCTTACGAAGGAGGTGGCCGAGAGGGAGAGGGAGCGTACCCTCCCCGCTGAGTTTCGCAGTCAGCGGCTAGGGCGCCACAGACTCATCTACGCCCAGGACCATCGACCTCCATGATCGGGGCCTGAGGACGGCAGGATAGCCACCCGCCGTCCTTACAGAAGCAGGCTAGAAGGGTTGCGTGCTGCGGGGTCTTTTCCCCACAGCAAGCTACCAGATTCACTCACCGACGCGGGATAAAACCCAACCCCAACGACGCGGGATTTTCAAAATGGCCAAAGTCCGCCGGGCGCCACTGGTAGTGTCTTCCAGTGTCACCAGAGACGCCCGCAGCAATGGATATGGGAGCGGCCACGGACTCGCGAATTTTATTGCTGTACTCTAATAAGACCAAAGAAGGGCGTCGGCGTAACGTGCTACGCCGACGATACCCTCGTCACGGCGCGGGGTGCAACGTACGAGGAGGCAGCACTCAAGGTCACGACGGGTGTTGCTAAAGTCGTGGGTCGGATACGGTGGCTGGGACTGGAGGTGGCCTTGCACAAGTCCGAGGTTCTGTGCTTTCACAGACCTCGGAACGGTCCACTTGAAGGTTCCAGCATAAATGTGGGAGGCGTTAGCATCGGCATCAAGCCCTCGATGAAGTACCTAGGGATCGTACTTGGTAGCCGATGGAACTTCGGACCACATTTCCGAAGTTTGGTCCCCAAGGTGACACAGGCATCGGTCGCGCTTTCGACTGATGCCCAACCTAAAGGGACCCAACGATTCCTGCAGGAGACTGTACCTGGGGATCGTGCGGAGTAGGGCCCTATACGGGGCTCCCGTATGGGCAGCGAGGTTGACGGCCAACAACTCAACGCTTCTTAATAGACCGTTGAGGACCTTGGCCGTCAAAACAATAAGGGGCTACCGCACGATCTCCGGTGAGGCTGCATGTCTCCTAGCTGGGATCCCTCCATGGGACCTGGAAGCGAGAGCCCTTGCGTCATTTTTCCAATGGCGCAAGGAGGCGCTGGAGCGGGACCAAGGGCCTGCGTCTCGAGAAATCGAGGACCAGCAATCTCAGCTCCGCCAGGATCTCATGGAGTCATGGAGGGTGTGACTTGAGACCGATCATGGACGATTGGCCGCAGAGGCAGCATGGTGACCTCACGTATCGTGCGACGCAGGTCGTTACCGGGCATGGATGCTTCGGTAGCTATCTGTTTCGCATCCATCGTGATGTCACACCAAGGTGTCAACACTGCGAGGTTTCCGACGACGACATCGCACTTCACACGTTGGTGGAGTGCTCAGCGTGGGCGAGTCAGCGCCGGGACCTCGTAGTAGGTCTGGGCGTGGATACCCTCTCGCTGGAGACCATGCTTCAAGCCATGGTCTCCAGCGGGAGTAGGTGGAACGCAGCCGTGTCCTTCTGCGAGCAAGTCATGCTCGGGAAGGAGGCGGCCGAGAGGGAGATGGAGCGTACCCTACCCGCCGAGTTCCGTAGTCAGCGGCGAGGGCACCGCAGACTCATCTACGCCCAAGACCATCGACCTCCTTCAGACCACCATCGCCGTCCTTACAGAAGCAGACTAGAAGGGTTGCGTGCTGCGGGCCTTTGCCCCATAGCACGCTACCAGATTCACTCACTAACGCGGGATAAAACCCAACCCCAACGACGCGGGATTCTCATCCCGACCTAACCCCCGCAGAGAACACAGAGGTGGTCAAAGTCCGCCGGGTGCCACTGGAAATACGTTCTGCTTGTAACCAGAGACGCCCGGCTACGGACGTTAGAGCGCTTTAGGCCGCGGAATAAAAAAAATATAAATAAGACCAAAGATTAAACAAATTCACTAACCTCTAAGATCAACGTAAAAAGAACTGCGATTCAAGTTCCAATCTCAAAAATAATTACTCAACAAAATGGCGTCATTATTCATTTAGGGTGCTATTTACTTCTAAATTCTCACTTGTACAATGTTCATAAAGGAATTTTGTAAATATAAACTCGACAGATAGTGATGTTCGTGGCTGGTTTTATTATCTACGGGCCGTGTTGACTGTCGGCTGGAGTGTCGCCATGATGGTGATAAATCGCTTGTGCACCGTCGTCGGGAGTAATGAGATACCGAAGGTTTAATACCGATTGATTCTCTCTTACTGTTTTACTTTTCACAGTATTGTATACGACCTCCTGTTTACACAACTTATTTTTCATTAGACTCGACGGCCACGGTGGCGCAGTGGTTTGAGTATGCAACTGCCGTCCTTGAGGTCCCAGGTTCGATATCGGGTCGATTCAAATATTTTCTGTGATCTAAAAAAGCGTTTGGGTATTTTCTATGTACAATTATGTACCGATACATTTAGAAACATATAAGTATGTTTGTTAGTCGTCTAAATCCAAAAGCACAAGCTTATAGAGAATGTCCAAACATATTTATTTATTTATTAGCTTTAAATTTATTGGTTGCAACAAATCCAGTGCTATAAAAATACTCTTTCCTGTCTTACATTTCAATTTATCAATAATTCAATTTATAAGGGCTCTTTCCACCGCAGGTCTTCCGGCCGTACGTGAACCAAATGGTTTGGCACGAAGCGATGGTAAGAGACCGGACGGTATGTCGTTGCTACCGGGGTAGATGGGAAGGCCTTTGGTGTGGGACGCTACATGCGTTGACACCTTAGCACCTTAATACTATCAGGCGTTACTTTTCGGAAGTCCATAGTTAAATAAAATAAATCTAACTACTTTGCAATATTCCGCCACATGCAAATTACCCAACTCTCGTATTTATTCATGCACAAGTCCGCCCTCCAATCCCACTTAGGCCGAAAGAATAGAGAAATAATTTTGAAAATAGAATAAATATGAGAGTTGTGTTATCGTGCAAAAATAATAAAAAACCTCGACACGTGTTTCGCCCCCAACCAGGGGCATCATCAGGAGATGTCGATGGCTCGGCGCACGGCGACCGAATGAGCCACAACTCGTAAACCGCACCTATTTATATCCTAGGTTTTTTATTTCTACCCACAACCATAATACCAAATTATTTTATGTCTACCCACCACCGTTGTTTGAATGACGTATACCTACCCGCAGCAAAGGGGAAGAGGCGAAATTAAGTTGATCATTTAAAATATTAGGGTTCAAGCATCTATGTTTGTAGATTTCTAATTGTTCCAAAACCGAAAGCCTCAGTCCTTTGTTGCAGGTGTGCAGAACGTCATAAGTGTGAGGATTAGGTAGGGAGTGACCGGAGTCCAACAAATGTTTTGCGAAATGAGACCGTTCTGGGCGATTGTTTCTAAAAGCTGATATATGTTCTTTATACCGCGTCGCGAAGCTACGGCCGGTTTGGCCAATATAAACTATCCGGAGAAACATTTGCAATGTTAAGGAGAAAATTGGGGATGACAGGAAGTCAGGTGTGTATAGGCTTAAGTGTGGGGATTGTGAGGGTGTTTATATTGGCCAAACCGGCCGTAGCTTCGCGACGCGGTATAAAGAACATATATCAGCTTTTAGAAACAATCGCCCAGAACGGTCTCATTTCGCAAAACATTTGTTGGACTCCGGTCACTCCCTACCTAATCCTCACACTTATGACGTTCTGCACACCTGCAACAAAGGACTGAGGCTTTCGGTTTTGGAACAATTAGAAATCTACAAACATAGATGCTTGAACCCTAATATTTTAAATGATCAACTTAATTTCGCCTCTTCCCCTTTGCTGCGGGTAGGTATACGTCATTCAAACAACGGTGGTGGGTAGACATAAAATAATTTGGTATTATGGTTGTGGGTAGAAATAAAAAACCTAGGATATAAATAGGTGCGGTTTACGAGTTGTGGCTCATTCGGTCGCCGTGCGCCGAGCCATCGACATCTCCTGATGATGCCCCTGGTTGGGGGCGAAACACGTGTCGAGGTTTTTTATTATTTTTGCACGATAACACAACTCTCATATTTATTCTATTTTCAAAATTATTTCTCTATTCTTTCGGCCTAAGTGGGATTGGAGGGCGGACTTGTGCATGAATAAATACGAGAGTTGGGTAATTTGCATGTGGCGGAATATTGCAAAGTAGTTAGATTTATTTTATTTAACCTTAGCACCTTCACACCTTCCAAGCTCATCCGGATGTGCCGGCGCTGCTGCTGCATCGGCTGAAGGCCTTAAACGGCGTAAATATGCTAACCTAGCAGGTGATTACATATTTGAACCGTTTGGGGTTGAGACACTGGGGTCATGGGGTCCGAGTGTTCGCCGCCTTTATAGAGACATTGCTAAACGCCTAATCGATGCTTCTCAGGACCAGAAGGCTGGCTATTTTCTGGCCCAAAGAATAAGTATCGCCATCCAACGTGGCAACACAGCCAGCATTCTGGGAACCTTCCCAGTCGGCAATGACGCGGAGGATTTTTTAAACGATATTTTGTAATGTAAATATTTTTAGTCTATAATTATGTTTATTTTGTATATTGTAATTCTTATTGTAAATAAATTCATATTTATGTTTCAGTCCAAAAAAAAATTTATCAAAAACAATGGAATCGCTTATACCTTGAATCAAACAGTCCTTGCCGAACACACGCTAGATAATAATTACTGGTGGTTTTCATCCTAATTTATCATAGCTTGTCAATAAAAATGTCTATGTGTTTTTTTTTAAAGCTTAATAAATTTAGAATGATGTCAACAATACATGATTAAGGTTAGATACTTTCCAACAGGCGGGTGGCGTCAATTTGGTGACCTGATATAAAAAGTGGTTCGTTACAAAATGAAAATGTATCGCGTTTCTTTTAAGCAAAACAAGTAAATGAACTTTCTAAAATCTTACATCAGCGCACATTTAAACACAAATAAATCCACAACGGCAAAAATAAGAGAGCAAAGATAGATTATACCCTAATACGAAACTTCCGCACTCCATCGGCAAACTATAAATTTGCCATACGACTCGGCGAATTTTTCTTGTACAGCCAAAGTTTCAGTCGTAAATATTTTAAAGTAACTTCCAAAGGAAAAGTGACACCAAATGTTGACGCTTCTGCGGCAAACTTTGGTGGTGGCCATCGACAAAATAACCCTGTCGAAACTGAAAGACTAGCGAAGTTCAAATATAAAAGTTAGCAACTGAGACTTTTTGAATGTGTTGTTTGTTTACAAATGCATCTCGAGACCGCCCCTCGGGACGGCAAAGGATCCTCATCTTTTTGTCTAACTTTTAGGTTTTTCGAGATTCGTCAGTGATTGAACTATTGTTTAAATTCTCAACTTAGTGGTTTAGATTTTACGTTGTGCTTAAAGTTTGCTGTTTTACAGGTTTGATTCTATATCATTAGGTTTATTATTATTTAAACTTATATCAAAATTAGGATATTTTTTTACTAACCTAATTTCAAAAACATTATCTATCCTATCTTCCTATACCTATTATTGGTAGCTTATCTGTTGTTATTCTTCAATGGTAGTTATACTTACTTCCTTTAACCGTATTTTGAATTAGCATTTATTCTACAAATAGCCCGCGGCTGTAAAATCTAAAAGAGGACTTTTGAAAAGTAAATAATTCCGCTGTAGATAGCATACAGCCTACGCAACGGTAGTCCTAAGAAAGATATTGATTTGCGCTTCTATTCATCAAATAAATGGGTTATCCAATACTTTAAGAATCCTGACCAGTTTTCGAATTTAATAGTACCCTGCAATAAAGTTTCCCCCTATTATGTGAGATTAATAAAACTATTGAAAAAATTAAGCTGTGTCATACACCTCTGCCTACCCCGATGTGATATAGGCGTCTTTATAGAAAGTATTGTACAATAATATTATTATGAAATAATTTACCTTCTTTCTAGAAACAAAAACGTTCCAACAAACACGCCTCAAAAACAAAAATTCATCAATGACATTACCCCCAAGTTCCCTTACATGTCCCTCAATTATTTTTCCTCGTAGCGGAAAAAGAAAAAGTGAAAGACGTAGCATCGAATGGGTGTAGACACGGGCACCCAGATACAATGAATTATTTATACGAGGAGCCAAACACGTAACTCTGGACTTATGAATGTACACATTTTAGCACTTATGATCTGTTAATAAATTATAAGTGGTTTCCTTCTGATGGTTCTGTCTCACGAAATGTACAAGATGTGGTCACTTGTGGTAAAAATATTTCTTATAGTTTTGATGGAGTAGGTCTCTAAAAGTTTGAACGATTATAATTTTAATAGAATAATAAAGTAACAAATCTCTTTATTGTACACAATATAGAAACAAATAGTTTATGAGAAGTCTTAACAGGCGGCCCTATTGCTAAAGAACAATCTCTTCCAGGCAATCTCTTCCAGGACCTTAGGATGGAATGAAAGTTACAAGAAATGATAGGGGCTGTGTACAATGTAATATAATTACATTTAAAAAATAATAAATTAATAGGATTTAAGAAGAGAGCAAAATATTCAATAAATAGATAAATGAATATTAATCAGGAGAAACAAGTACATTATATATTTAATTCAATAGAATATACTACATAACAATAATAGGATATACTAACTTTAAATATTTAATATATATAATATTTTTTTGTGTATATACACAAAAAAATATTATATAAACAAATAGCACTAATAATATAATTAGATAAAAATCTTTTAACATACGAGTATTTTGTTTAGAATGTGTAGGTATCTATATATTTAATACGACAATTTGTCTGTCTGTCTGTCCGTCCGTCGCGTTTTTCAATTGCATGAAATATTAAAATATATATTTTTTTATTTAAGGCGATACAAAGTTCGTCGGGATAACTAGTATAATTAATTAAACAGTCTAAATATTATTTACAGGAATAGACTCTTTCCCTATTTTATTGGTTTCAGACAGATTTTATGAAAATTTAGAATGAGACAGTTTCAGTGATAGATTATATGCATTAACTTAACTTAAATATTTCACTTAGTTTATCGGTTAAATATGCATGGTTATTTTTGTATATATTATTTAAAAAGCAAAGTATTTTTATCAGTTATTTTAATATCAAAGCATTAGATTTGCTTACTTATAAACTAGGTGACGTTGTGTTTGTTATAAATTTCCAATTAGAGATAAACATATTTTTAAGTAAATAAATAAATAAGCATTAGGTATACAGTACCAAGGAAAAATATTCTCTTTTAATGACACTGTCGACTGCGGTACAATTCGTCAACGAGTAGAAAAGAATAAATACCTTATTGAAGAATCCATTTCGCAGAGGCAATCAGTATAAACCGATTACTCTAACTAACCAGAGATATGCCGATTGAACTTGAAGTACAAACCGTAAAAGGAAGATGAAATTTTGTAGGAGTTTTCGCTTTATTTGCGTCTTAATTACTAAGTACCAATTTATACCCACATCAAAATCAGTAAAAGAGATGCTACATTGCCCTTGGGGCAGATGGATCCTCTTAAATATATTTACCCACTTTTCACCGCAAACGGGGAACTTGTATGTTTACCAAAGCATGCTTTTGATGATAGCCAGGTACACCAGTCACAGGTGATGAATACCGCAGTAACAGGTAATCTAAGGCATCTAATATCTTAATATAATTTAAATAATCCTCTAGTACCTAGTGCACTGAGGCTCAATAAACTACCTCTGTTTAATCTGTTCTACACCTCTTGTTTTGCCGACGTGTAGTGGAGAGTATTTGCTAGTCTGTGGTTAATATTGAACCCCTTGTGTCCCCGTCTACACGTTGGCAGACGGATCTGCAGACCAATGTCCGCAGCTGATGCATCTGCTGATGTATGGACCTAGTTTTAGTGGAGATGTATAAACACAGACACACACTTAATATCACATTCTTATCACCGAAGGGGTATCTAGAAGCCTTTATTACGTCTGCATTTTACCAGTAACTGTAGGTAACGTAATCGAGATGAGTCCATTGCCGTTTTTGGGAAACTTTAATTTTTGCCAGAACCTCGTCTGTCTGTCAGCAGGTGTATTGCGTGCAGGTTAGAATAACTTGGTTCCAGAGATGTTGCCATTTAAAACCTGGGAACAACCTTCTTCTTCTTTTAGGGACGTGGCTGCATCGTTCATCGATATTTTGCCAATGTCGAGGTAATGCGTGATAGTTCACGCACAGAAGAACTTGTTACTCCGAACTAGTTCCGGATGTGGGTCAAGAAATCGTTGTTGGGTATTGCAATAATAATTGAGCGTCTGGACCTGGGTGTTTGCCCAACGCCATCGGTAAAATAAAAGACAAAAAAAGGAAGGTTTGTTTTATTTTTTATATTAGGATCGCCAAAGTGATGGCGACGTCTGGCACAGTACACTGAATACTATAGAAAGTGGCCCTCAACTTGACGACCTAGTGATGTGCCTCTTCACGCTCCGCTTAAGGAACCCAGGGTTATATGTGGGAGGAAACACGTGCGCAGGCAGGGCGTTCCAAGCCGCTATCGCTCGGCTGGCTCGGCAGAGTAACTAACATTTAAAACGCTGATATATGTATTGGTATTATGCCACGTTGAAGTTGCCGATATGCTTCTTGATAACGGTTTTGCGTCATATTCTAAAATCACCGCTGTTCACAACATTGTGTCCGGGCTGTTACCAACAAAATTTATCGACGCTATCTACATTAAAATAATAATTCACGACTTTATAGACTATAAAATCGTTTTAATATCTGCTCGTTTGATAAATAATTCAATTTGGAAGGCAGTTTAGATTACATCCAGTGTTATATTGTAGGTGTTTGACAGGGATTATAAAAATGGTAATTTCTACTAATTTATTTATTTATGTACATGCATAAAAGCAGGAAATGAGGAACAAATAATATAAGAGTAAGAGAACAGTTTATACATAAAATATATCTCAAGTTTTATTATGTTTTATCCCAAGAAATTGTCTACCCACTTGCCAATTTCTATCTAAATCTGTTTAATTGAGTTACATAAAGCTTAAGTATCAAATGTCCCTTTTATTTCTATAACAAGCTTATATTTAATCGAAATGTATGACCTTTTAATACGATAAGTCAGTAGGTAGAAGCATGTCTATAGCTGGCTATACGAGTAACAATCTTAGTGGCATACTTCAATAATAGATGAACTTATATGACCTTTATCAAACTAGACAGTAAGTGGCTGACACTTGAACTATTATAACGTTCGAATTTCCAGTTCACCTACTAAAGTGATAACTTAATAACGACCTATAATGTTAAATAAAGGTTTTATCAGTAAGTTACTTTGCTTAGATTAACAATATCAAAGGTATCGACTTTTTTTTACATACGTCATCTAGCCCAAATTAAGCTAGTAATAAACTTGTGCAACGGGATAGAGACGACTGATAAACATACTTATATTTTCTAAATACATAAATATTAAACATTGAAAACACCAAAACTTTGAAACAATTATTTATAAATCCCACAAAATATTTGATTAGGCCCGAAATTGAGCGTGGGACCTCAGGAACGCCAGTAGCATTCTCATACCACTGCGCCACGAAGGTAGTCATGGTGTATGTTTTACGACACAGACTATCATTCAAACTGGTCTATTGACCGTGTTCTATCCTTACATTAAGGCAAAGCCATGAGTTTAAGCTATTATCCATGACATAGAAATTCCAACATTACTGTGGGCACTAGTTACAAATGAAACAATTATGCAGCTAAGAACAACAGATTTAGATAACGTAGTCATTAAGCTTTGAATGACTCCTTTACGGATCTATTCTCTGCTTGATCGTACGTACAACCTATTAAATATATACCGAAATAACTACCTAGCTATAACTATAAAAATATATACCTAGCTACATTAAGTTAGGACATTTTAGCACTGGTCACCTATACCTAAATTAAGACGTAGAACTTGCGCTACGTAAACTTACTATTTATAGGTACCTAACTGATTAGGGATTTCCTATTTGAAT
Organism: Nudaria mundana; assembly: GCA_963556515.1. Lineage (NCBI taxonomy): Eukaryota > Metazoa > Arthropoda > Insecta > Lepidoptera > Erebidae > Nudaria > Nudaria mundana. The sequence continues at coordinate 21,612,384 of OY748293.1, read as the reverse complement.
CGATATTTTGCTAATTATATCTTTCGCAAATACATGCATACATAAAATCACACCTTTTTCTCACTTAGGTTGACAGAGACTAGGGTTATCCATTTTCACCGATATTGGCATATTTCTTTCGCTTCATGAACTTTCATTAGTATCTTCACTCTTCATATACTTGCCGCTTAGGTACTTGTAATTTTAACCTGGCTCTTACTAGCTTGTCCATTCACACTCGTTTTATATAGGTATCTTTTTGTCAATCTCTTGTCATTCATCCCTCTCTAAATGTCCGATCCATATAAGCATGCCTTTTTCCACATAAAGTTTAACTTTTACAGCAGAAGTATACTAATACTTAGTTGAAATTTGCTTTTTAAATGTACATTTTATATTAACAAAATAATTTATTTCGCTGAACATTCGACATGTAATTCGAAACATACCTTCTAGTCAATAGTTCCAGATTTACCTAAAAGCAGAAGCTCGATTCGCAGAAGCGATAGTGGAAGCTTTTGGCCCAATTCCGATATTTCGTAGAACAAAAGTGAATTCCAGAATGCCTGAAACAATAGTGGAATCGAACGATCCATTGGATGGATACTAGAGGATTTGAAGCTCAGCCATTCAATGAAACTGATTTTATTTATTTGGAATAACACGACATTGAAATGAATATTATGTATTCGTATTTTCAGTATACATTTTAAATAGGTAGATAACTACCTTGGTCATTTATTGTATATTTAGTATTTTAATTCAGAATAATATTTTGCTAAAAAATACACCTCGAAATTGATACAACAACCGACTTCCGATTACCGAAATGGGACCAAATAATTGTCTCAATTGCAATGGGACCACTTGGGAAGTAGTATCTTTCAATTAAAAAATCATATAAAAAAAGTAATGGTAAGTAAGATGTTCAAACTTTTTAAAATAATTGCATCATTCTCATCTGTCTCAGAGAGAACAAACAGCCTGTTCTCTGAGACAGTCTTGAGAATGCCTCGTTTAGAGGTGAAACATTTGTCGACGTTTTAATGTCTTATATTTTTGCGAGAATGATGCAATTATTTTGAAAAGTTTGAACATCTTACTTACCATTACTTTGTCATGGATTTTCGCCAGGTAACGCCTGATATAAAAAATATCAAAATCGGTTCACCTAGTGCAAAGACGAGGAACAAACATACAAAAAAAAAACATACAGTCGAATTGAGAACCTTTTTTTGAAGTTGGTTGAAAAAATATGCAAAGTTTCAGGTCATAAAAAGATGAAGAAGGCATAAAAAATCTAAAATGATAATCTGATATAAATATTATCTAAATGCGATAATAACTCATTATTACATTGATATAGGTACTAAGTACCGAATACCAATTAATTATTTTTCAGATTAAGCAATTCCGAATCCTTTTCATACCTCTTCTGCAGACCTAAACATAATGTACGAGTAGTAAGGTAAGGGCAGTGAAATTAATCAGCTAGGACATGGGATCCCAATGGGATAAGAGCCTCACTCGCAAACTTTCCTTTCTAACGACGGATTAATGAAAATTGCTACAAAATGAGAGGACAGTTAATCATCGCATCTGAACATTGCGTATTATCGGAACGAGTTGAGGGATTTGCCTTTTCTGCTGCCAGATATTAAGTACACTACTCATTTTTTTTATTCATTTATTTTTTACCGAATTTTATACCGTCTTCGTCTATGTGGCATATTTTTCTAGCTCCCAAAGAACGGAAATACTTTTTTATCGGCTTAAAAAAGAAAGAGGTTCTTAAATCGACTGTATGTTTTCTTTTTTTGTTACCTACCTCATAACTTTCGACTGAAATAACCAATTATGAAAATACTTTTTTTTATTGAAGGTTGGTGCTTTCCTTGTGGTTTCATTTCAATTTGGTCCCATTATGATAACTGTTTATACCCATTCTTTTTGGGTAAATTAGGTGTTATTTTATAAACTTATCCTGACAACAACGAACATTATTTTATGGCTGTTGGTCATCTACATAAATATAAATAAGAAATAACCAATTTGGTGCTGCAGATAGATTTCAGAGATTCATTTTTATTTATATAACAATAACTTCTAAGTAATAACTGGTTATAAGACAGTGGTATAAATACCGCCTCACTTAAACATAAAAGACTAATAAAATAAGTGAGTGACCTTTAACAAAGTTAGGGGATTTCCCTAAATTTCCACCGACTTAATGACAAAAGGGAACCAACTTTTAGAAGTGGCCACGCCCCCTAGCTTGGGCCGACATTCTTGTTAACTTTGAAGTTGTCCCAATGGTTTCTGAACATCTTGGACTAATGAGTTGGTGGTTTAGTATTTTATTACAACATTGTTGAAATTAAATAGGTTCGGTTTCAGGAAACTCCTATTCCTAAAAGGACTTTAACTTAAAAATCATAAATCTTTCAGCTACATTCTAATTAACGTAAATACTTAAATTACGAAGTGTACTACTTTCGGTTACATCCACGTGATTTCGTATTACATACTTTTCGCAATTTTACGGGAACACATTACTTACTCATCAAAACCTGTTCAAAGATTTAGACGTTTTGCTGGTACCACGTAATAAGTTGCGTACTATTCCCACTACCCGGGACAGTTTATGTTTGCCTTGTAACTATCAGATTTACTATTTTATAACATAAGTGATCATTGAGGCTATTCCCAACCCAGTTGAGGTCGGCTTTCCAGTCTAACTTAATGTGAAGCAACTGAACTTCGATATCGACGTTCTGTATTTAGACCAACATAAAAACAGTATGTCCATCATTTTACAAAATGACCGTGCAACATGCCAGCATTGGAGATAAGTGGTCAAGTTTAATAGTTATAATTGGTGGTGTCCACTTTCCGCTGGTTTGATCCAACTGACAAACAAATTGATCCAATGCAATTAATTTCAATGCAATTAGTACGGTTTTTGGTTACCTTCTAAAATGTTGTTTGAAATCATGTTTCGAAATGATTTCTAGGTCAATTTTAGTCCAGTTCTAAAGGCCCCTAATTATGAAACCAAAGATACATGCATATTAGTCATGTTTGGTATATCCCAGAAGAAGGAGGCAGACGTACATTACACAATCGCACTTTGCCAGCAATTTTGTCAGAGCGACGTAATAGAGGGCAACCCTATTTTAAAAACCGGGCACAAAAGAATATCCATAACCACTCTGTAATTTAAACCAAAATGTCAACGGCCAGGGCAGGTGTTACATACATAAATAAAATCTCTGCAGACCGAGCGTAAAACCAAATATAAATTACAGAAAAAAAGTACAGAATGCATCCTTATTATTATAATCACGATTATAATATAAGTATCTCATAGTCCTTTTTAGGTCTCCAATACTGAGAAGCTGTCGAAATAATACAGTTAAAATGCATTCATTTGATTTAATTTCATATGTGAAACAAGTTGAGATCTTCGTGGTTTCGACACGAGTCCCAAAAGGATTAGGTATCCGCTTAGACGGAACAGCAAACATTACACCATTGAAATACATTGAGAAACGAACGTTTAAAAGACGGTTTCTACAGTGTGAGAGTGACATCTCTGCCCGGCACGCGTTGTTCGTTTTTGGATGCTGGAGTATATTTGCTAGAGCCTCACGTGTCAGCAGATAGATGCACTGCAACATGGTAATTTGAGTTTCGGAGATATTGATAGAATCCCTTAGCACCTCTTAAAAGTAAATCGGTGGAACCATGGGTATTAACTTGTTCATACATGATTATTATTAGAACAGTGTTAAAACGCCTTAAACAGGGTTTTATGATCATAATATTGTGGAACTTTTGTCACCCAATTATCGGATTAAGGGTGAAACTGTTTTAGTTCAAAGGGCTTCATTTGCGGCTATCTAAGCCTTGATAAGTGCTTTTAATTCAGGTTATAATTAGATATTCTACTGAATTTTGTTTAAATTACCGTTGTTGTGTCTTATTTAAAGGTGGTTGGTGCCCATGTCTCAGTTCGGGTCAAAGATTTAAATGATTTGACGCTTTTAAAATCCATCAGATAATCAAGGAAATAATAATTACAGGCTTACATTAATAAAGTTCATCTGACTTACATTTAAATTACATCCGTATAAAAATAACTGTATCCATTACAGTTATTTTTATACGGAAGTAATTTAAATGAAACTAGTTCTCAAATCAAAATAACTCATCCTGCATCCTAAAGAGGCCATAACGATTGAGGCATGGCCTTACTTAACGACAGTGGGCAGTATTTACTTTCCAGGGAGAAACGAAGTATGTACGAGTACCAACCATTCTCACCGGCCAATTACATAACTAAATACACCATATTGATATCAACTATCGTATAAAATGTTGATCTTCTTCATGTCGTATTCTTAGAAGCCAACCAGAGTCAAATCTTCAGGCTTCTAACAAGAATCACCACTATAACCATCGAAGTACTAACTCACCCTACGGTTGAGTTTCTCATCAAACTCAACCGTAGGATGAGTTACTACTGCTGATGCTAATGCTGTATTTGATCTTCCATCTATTTATAGGTTAGTAGCAATTCGGGGGATCAACTCTCTTCATAGTTTACGACTCGGCGACTGACGACTTTATACCTGTAAAAGGTACTTAATCGACCAAATCCCTTGTGATTCTCGATTGTTCATATTGTGATACTGAACAATCTTTATTTACTTACGACCCTTGACTTTGACCTCCGTGACCCAACTAGTTTAGTTAGACACAGCCATAAAGTTCTTGTTGGTTGAAGTAAATGTTTGGTCAAAATTGCCTAAACACTGCTCAACTTTGTGCCGAGACAGCCACATTTACCCAAGTTGAAAGGTATCTGAACCGAACTATTATGATTATTTGAGTTTGATTTACTAAAATATAACTACCTGGCGGTCAGAACCGAGTTCCACATGTGACCGAACACAACTTAGCCTCCTAATCTTCGACCAATACGTTAACTCAGCGGCGAATTTCGTTGCTCTGTGCTCCTAATATCACAACAGTCAGAAACAAGTTTGATAGACTTAGAATTACAATTTGATAACAAGCTCTTACATGTACACCTATTCTCACACACATAATATATACCTACAAAATTAAACGAGAAAGTAAGTATGCGAAACAATATTTTACCCGTTCGGTGTTGGGGCGTGACGTGACACAGCCAGACCGCGTCTAACGAAGTCTGTCGATGACAAGCCTCGCACTACCTGTCCAGTGTTTACTGCACTGTACTCTTCAACACTGTGCAATATTCATTATACTGCAGTATTCACAGCAGTGGAGGTAGTGTGCAGAGTCAACCGCGTAGGCATTGATTAAACGTTTCGAAACGAAATAGGCTGCGTTTAATACGGTTTAAGTAAACATTGCGAGGTGAGTTGGAGTTTAATTATTTTCGTTTTGAACGCGATGGTCACAACACTGAATAGTGTTCTATCAAAAACATTAAAACATTATCCTTATGAATTTATTTTCGGACTGCAGTAAAATCTATCCTGACTTTTGATTTAAATTACAGAGTGGTTATGGGGTTTTTTGGTTTTCAAAGCAATGAGCTATGAGTTTCCACAGTGCCCACGAAGGGATTTTCCCCCTATTTTATGGGACTAACTATATTTACTCACCAATTATGTAGGTGTCACATTGTCACATGCCTGCCACATTCGGGGTTTTTTTTTAAATTAGAGGCCCAGGGCCGCGGTTTATTACATGTATGGAATTTTAAGAGCATATTTGAGGCCTGATACCCAATAGCGGTTAAGTGACATTTATGTATATATATTATTATATACCATTACCACGCTATACCATTATGTAAGTCTTACTTGTAAGTATGAGGTCATTATTAGATACATATGTGACGTCATGCTTGCATGCAATACTTGCATAATAGAATAGCGCTCTAATATTGTCCAAGTTTAATAACTTTCCTCTAAGTTCCCTTGGTGTATAACACACTTATTAACCTAGATGTTATGCAATTCAAGTTGAGTTTTAGTACGTAGTAATTGCACGGTGGCGCCTCCTAGTAAACAAGCTATATAACTTTCACATAAACTAAAATAGAATCAAACTCTATAGGATGTCGTCATACTTGAACCGCGAAGTTAGTTATAAGAGTCGAGCGATTTAAGAGGTACAAATTACATGAGATACCAGGTAAAATCATCTGATACATACCTAATTATGTTTTGTATTTTTGTGCTTTTTTATTTTTATTTTAAAATTTATTTTCTATTAATGTTCCTTTCCTGTTTTAATGTTTAACTTTGTTTACGGTGTTTCATTTTCTTTCTTTATTCTTTATTGTTCCTTGTATTTCGGTGTGATAATATTTCCTTTCTCTCTGTTTTTTTGTTTTCTACCATCGGCCGTCTCTGAAAACCAGCGCTGTCTGCCTTGCACGACGCAGACAGCATAACGCTGAGAGACGGCCATTTACTCCACATTTATGTATTTTATTATTTCATTTATTTATTCATTGTTATTATGTATGTACTAAACTGTTTTGGTTGTTTTTGTTATTTTATATAGGTTGGAGTAATAAATGTTTTTCTTTCTTTCTTTCTTTCTTTCTAATAATAATGAATTAAGTAATATATAATTTTTGATGAAGGTTAGTTGTTTGTGCAATAAAGTCTTATTCTAGACACAACGTATGCAATCAAAACCATAAAACTGAATACTCGATTAAATGACATCGTATACCAATCCAAAGATCTATATATAAAATTATTGTTAATTCTTTACACTTACTGAATACTTACAATTTTTATATAGCTAAATTCATAATTGGAATGCTGACTGTAATTAAAGATCCTTCATGTTTATGTAACTATATAGGATTAATAGTTTTAGAAAAACGTATTTACTTTCATATTGAGGGTGAGATCGATATTTTATTTAATGAAATAAAACTATAATATACAGCATTCCGCCATCATTAGTTGAGCACCAATCAGAGTGAATAACGTCACGACCACTAGAACGTAGGTACAGGTTGCCAAGTATGTTGTGGTGCCCAATGGTGTCGCCACATTTCATCGAATAACGTCAAAAATTAGATTTCAGATCTTATATTAGTTCTAGTTTTTGCCACGCGCCAACTTATACTTGGAGAACTGTACGTCACTTTGTTTTAGTGTTTTGTATGTAGTTGCATTTTTGTACAAAGCCTATGAAATATATAGATATATGTTTAAGTATACGTTTAAGGCTCAATGACGTCACAAGCAGATACCGTGACACTGGCGAGCGTTTAAAATGAATGAAAATTACATTTATTTTATAATAAATATTTGTTTCCTACAGAAATATTTATTATATTATTAAAAACCAATATAATCAGAATAATCTTTATAAGAAAAATTAATATAACACTCCAAAAATTTACAAAAAAACCTTATTCAAATTACCGAAATGGGAGTAAATAATTGTCGGAATAAGACCAAATTGAAAACTATTCAAGAAGTAGTAGTTTTTAATAAAAAAAGTTACCCAGGTTCACCCACTTCTGAGATATGTGGTAGCAAACGTAAAAACCATACAGTCGAATTGAGAACCTCCTCCTCTTTTTGAAGTTGTTTAATAAATAACTAATAAGTACATAATAACTGTTTGAGTACAGATTTCAGTTAATGCTCTTAGCGTTTCAAGTCTTAAGACTGGAACATAGTTCCTGCAGCCACTCAATGCTCCCGCCACAGACTCTCGGCTTTTGTTCCAAAGACCGAAGACACCTGCGCGACCTCCAATTATCAGTGTAATTGGCTATTCAAGTTGGAGCGATGGGGCGAGCATAGCATGTCTAATTAATAGAATCAACTGAACATTGAAATTCCCGCTCCGACAGGCTTGACTCGTCTACAGACTATTTTCAAGTTGATTTATTATGAAACTAAGAGTAACGAGTCTATTTTAATTGCTTTATCTTAACTGGTAAATAGTTCACCTTCTAAATATGGTTTTTATTTATCTAAAAAGTCTTGACGCGGAGCTGGAAAATGAAAGCGTTGGCAACAATCATTCGAGGCTCAATGCCATACCCACCAGTAGTCAAAAGCCAGATTCGACGAGAAACTCACAACCACTTTTTTCTAATCGCCAGTAATTACGTTTATTGAATTCACGTTCCAGTATTTTCTTTCTCACGTTTATTGATCTTACAAAACGTCGAGCAAGTTGCTGCAACTAATACAGTACGCGTGAAAAGTGTAATGTAAAAGAATGCGTACCTAATCTATGTGTCTATTAACTACCCCAATATAATATTATCATAGACGCTATGTCGAAAGACCAGTAATGTACAACACCTATTCGAAATTTAAATAACAGTCGCTAGTAAAAGTAGCCGTAATATACGAATGCTACTCATGATGGAGCATTTACAGTATAGTATTATTTAACCTGTGCTATCGGTAAATTTATCAAAGAGTTTATGCACTCATGATTAATTTCAATGTAGTATCAGGAAAATATAACAGGAATAGAACCTCGACCAATCAACCCGCTAATGTTGCATAAAACCTATCAATAATACAGCTACCCTCATAAATTCACGTAACAACGGAACCGTTATCCCTCCCAAGCAAACAATATGTTGTTATGATTGATTGGGGACCTGGTAATATGCCAGAAAGGTGTGCGAGCCTCTCATGCAAGTTGCCGCGATTTTATTGAACTTGCGATATTTGATTCTTTCTTACAACTTGAGAGCATAGCTATGCATATTGTTGGTCTAGGGTTAAGTTATTATGAATGTAGGAATATAGTTTCTGTGGTGTTTGACAAAAAAAAACCAAAGATATTTTATTTTCTTTTACGTTATGAGAAATTTTTATTTATATGTATTATTTTTCACATAGATTTTTTTTAATATATTAATATCAAAACCTATATTATGACAAAGGGACAAAAACAAAAGAACTTAAGAGACCATTACTTATCGTTTGTCGTACGATAATTTTTTTATTTTATTTATTTATTTATTTCATCAAGAACTACATATATCTTTACAGGCATGACCCAATACGGTAGTGTAGTGACAGCATTAGATATTATATTTAAATTAAAAACTAACCTATTTGTAACAAATTACATAACATTGTGACTTTCGTGAACTCACTCAGCGAACAACCAAACATATCAATCTCCTCAGCCGCTAGATAATTGATATTAAGTTGCTCTTAGTGCAATCGTGACCGTTCATTTGTCTACTATCTGCAGTCTCCCTTTTTATTACTACCCATATATTAAATTAAGTTTTAGTATTTTATATTGTTTCTCCTTTTTCATCCTAAGGTTGCCTGGAAGAAATCGCTGTCAGCGATGAGACCGCCATTTGTACACTTAGCTGTAATTTTTGTTTCAACTTTGTTTTATGTAATATGTGATACAGTGTAAAGTAAAAAAAAAATGTTATGTTAATGTTAACTTGAATACAGAAGTACAAAATAATATGCAGCGGGCATTTTTTTACTTGGGCACCACAAGTTGGGAGCTAAATCTTTTGCTAACACGCTGACTGTACGAGGACTAAGTTATTTAGTTATAACTTACTATCATAGAAACATTAACTATGAGTACGTGGCTCTTTAGAGTGTACACTTGAAAAGTTATACAACATGAGGTGAAGCTAGAATAGGTGAGCGCTCCTTTGAGTTCCCGAGTTCCCGAAGCTTTTACCTACTCTTGAAACCCACATTGTATCATAATAATTTACAGAATGAGATTTTTTCTGTTTTTTTTTTATTATTTATTTACCAAAAACAATACATGAGATGATCTTAAAACAATTTACACTTAAAGACGATTATATCCCATTCCCACGGGAATGCGCTACTGGGAATTTAAATGTATGTCTCAATTGAAAATAGTTTTATGGTTATCACACTGTACCAACATTTCCATAGTGATTTTTTTTTATTATAATTATTCATGGAACATAGCATCCAGAGTCTTCTTCGGTCAAATTTACCAAACGGCCCTACCTAATTAGTTCTCCTAAATAGTTATATATGTATACAAATTTCGAAAGCTATTTAATACGTAAGTATTTTAACATTCAAGTTCTTTTTACTGAAGCGGCTTACAATAAAGCCTCTTCACGAGTTGATACGAGCACTTGGTTAATACTTTTGTTAAATTTTAATGTTTATAAAACGTATTTATATATTTTAAGTTAGTACTTACTTTTTTTCGATCGTACTTTTAACAAATATTAACACATATTTACTTTTCTACCTTTGAAATGTTCGTAGAATTAACTGTATGCAGATAATAATTAATCTTGACTGATTTAATGAGCGAGAGATTGCTTTTGGCGATAAGTTCACCCTTTGTTAATTAATCTTAAGCTAAACTGTGTGTTTAGATTATACTGTTACGTAGATAACTACTGATTTTGGTTTACCTTAAAATAATTCAAAAATCATGGGAACGAAAGGTGAAGTGTGGTCACACTAAAAGTTTTGCGTAACTTAAAAAAACAACATGTTAAAACCAAAATATTATGTTTATTGCTTTTCAAAATACTCTCCTTTACATTTTAAACATTTTTTCATGCAATTGAACCATTTTTTTAAATAGGAAGACCACAGATCTGAAGGCATGTTTTCTACGTGCTGATTGAACGCTATCACTGCCTCTTCGGAGTTGGTAAAAGTGAAACCTCTCATCATATCTTTGATTTTGGGGAAAATACAGATATCACAGGGTGCTAGGTCGGGGCTATGCGCGGGATGGGTGACGAATTGTACTTTTTCGGAAGCTAAAAATGACTTTGTTTTGTTGGCCGTGTGTGAAGAAGCGTTGTCATGATGTAGGAGAACGCGGCTTTTGGGTCGTCTTTCACGAACTTTTCCTAACACCCTGGGTAAACAAATGGTAAAATACCACTCGGCATTAACACTCTTTTGATCTTCAAGTGGAATTGTACAGATGGAACCCGTAGCTGAGAAAAAAAACGCGATCATTTTTTTACCAACGTTTCTCGCCTGCCTCACTTTTGTTGGCTTGTTTTCATTTTCAAACACCCATTCACAAGATTGCTGTTTTTTTTCGGGTTCAAAACAATAAATCCACGTTTCGTCTCCTGTGACAATGTCATAAACAGCATTAGAATGTCCGTGGTCGTACTTCAGTAGCATCTGTGAGCACCATTCCACGCGAGCCCGCTTCTGCTCCGCTGTCAGTTCATGAGGGATCCAACGACAACAAAGTTTCCGAACTTTCAATTCTTCGTGTAAAATTTTCTGGATTTGACTCATACCAATCCCCAATAGTCCTCGAATTGTCTCATAGGTAATCCGCGGGTTTTCTTCAATTAACCGCTAAACAGTAGCCACATTATTTTCGTTGACGGCAGTTGAAGGCCGTCCTTCACGAAATTCGTCATGTAAAGAAACTCGACCTCTCTCAAATTCAGCAAACCATCGCCTCACGGTGCTCAAACAAGGTGCTTTTCTCCCAAAAGCATTTTGAAGACGAGCGGCACAGTCTTGCGGGGAGAGAGAACTTTTAAAATCATAAAAAATTATCGCTCTAAAATCTTTTCGACTTAATTCCATTTTCGTTGCATACGTAGAACGTTGATGTGTGATAAAAAACAATTGACAAGTGATTTCCCGCCAATTGTATTTTTTTATTACTAAGAAGGTTGCAAAATTTAAAAAAATATAACATTCGAAATTCAAATAGTTCAGATTAGCTAGAAGTGCAAAACTTTTAGTGTGCCCCATGTATTACTACTTACATTTTAAAGTATGTACAATGTTAAACAACATTTCTTTCAACGAAACTTTAGAGAAAAACGCTCCTTTTAACGCATAAAACCGTTGTCTTAGTGAAGTCACTCTCATTACTTAGTATAAGTACTCGTAAAACAATATTATAAAAACTTTAAATTATTAAACCTCTTTAAGAAATTGACAAAATGGATAAAACTGTTAACTCTTTACCCGCTTTATTAAAAACTTCAACTTGTTCATTAATTAAATTGAAATTATAACCTGAACAAATAAGATGTGAAGTAAATTAACACGAAAAGCTTTTTAATATAATTTATTCTCTTACCAACTTTTGTGTAAAATATCTAAAACACCAAGGATTTGGGCCTAAGGACATTAAGCTGGAGAGATACTTATATGAAGATACTTTAAAATTAATTTGGGGATTATGCGTTGAGATTTATTTGAATGGTACTTTACGACGATGTCTAGTAAAATGGAATATATGCGAAAGAGCAGGGCTTTATTAAAGTATATTATTCATAAGGTGGAGACAACGTGTAAGTGGATTTTAACGGACATTAAAAAGGAAGGTTTTATTTTACTTCTAGATGACCAAAGATTAGCATCGAAATTCATAAAATTGGTGAAACTTTTCGAAAATGATTTCTAGTTTTACTCGTATATGAATATTATGTCAAACTCAAACGTATCGTAATATAATTCCCGTAAATTGTCAAAAAACGTTATACGGCTTCAAATTCATAATAATCTGTCAAAAGATCATAGATAGAAAAGATCAGATCATCAAATATTATTTTATTAAAATTACGCTGTCACGTTTTGACAGTTTAAATATAATTATTATTCACTAGTGAGTCGAGTTCTAGCAAGCAAATATTCTAATTTATACATAATGTTATTACATTTCCCGTAATGTCATAATTTAAATGTAGGTATAGGCAATATACTCGTAGGTACCTATCTAACCGGGTTCTGCATAATAATATTATACATACAGTTTACCGCATTCGTAAATAAAAAATACTTATAATTGGTGGTTTTACTCTATAAAACCATCCCATTGCGTATGTCCACAGCCTTATTATCAACTCCTCTGTGGAATTATCTCAATTTAGGTGGTCATTAGTAGACTCGCACGGGGGAGATATCCGACTGGCCGCGTATAAATCTGAATTTAATGGCCGCTACGCTTCTAATATTTCCGAACAATGTTTCAGAGCAGATGGCTTGCATTACACTTTTGATCTTGACTGTATCTGGTTAAGTGCTTTCATGTAAAATGGTCAACTTCGTAGACAGTTAAACTAAAGGGTTATTTTGACTAAATATTATTTCGAACTTTAAGAAAAACTAAAAATATATATTGCCTACAATATCTGCCCGGAAAACATATTATTAATACATTTTATTGTCGTCTAACAGAACAACTGTGTTCTGCTCCACAAGGTTTCTTAACGGCAAACAACAGTTACCTGGGGATGTTTGCATTTAATTTCGAGTAGAACAAACCGCTACGTAAAAGTATTCAATACTGTCCGAGATTTGGCTTTGAATTTGGAATCCAAATTGAAAAAGAAATGCATTATACTATTGCTTTATAACTCTCATTTATTTTTTCTAGCATACAATTTAGAATTAAAGTATAATCTTGAACAGTTCTTTAAAAAAAATGATATTTAATTACAACAATTGAGAATTATTTTAAGCATAATTACAATCTTTTCGTTTTAGATTTTGTTTAACTTATTTTGAAAAATAAATGAATGTCTCAATTACAAAATGTATCACTGAAAAATGTATCGTTTCTAAGTTATCTCTCATTATTTTCAACATTTCTCATCGTATAAATTTACAATTTATTTGGGATACCCATCTTTATTCTTATTTTCACGGCATAAAAAAATTACACACAAACGCAAGCCGTTTTAGTTACACTACAACGTTAATTTTGCTATGCCTAAGTTCAATTTGTTAATATTTTTTTTATACGACATAGACTAACATGTCTTAGCAAGTATAAAATTATCTAAAGAGTTTTGTGGAGCGATGGAGTAAACGTGTGTAGCATGTTTTTGTGTTCCAGGGGGCGCGGGGAGACGGCGCGCATAGGCTGACACAGGTAGCGTTTGTTGTGCGTGCCCTAGGCTGTACTGTTGTCACTGTCTGTCAAATAGCGCGCGCAGTGAGATCGAACACGTCCAATCTTGTTGAGCACGCCTTATTTATAATTGAATAATAAATCCGAGTTAACACTTTTGTGGACGATTGTACATTTTTGTTTCAAGCTATAGTTTGTATTGGATTTATATTGAAAATATAGAACATTTTAAGTTAAGGGGAATTTTGTGAGAATTTCTATTTACTTACATAAAGAACATTATATTTTCAAGGCGTACTCGACACTTATAAGATTCAACGTGGATCGATTACTCTCACTCTGCACCATTAGTTATCGTCGTGCTGTAAAAAATTGTTTTTATATTTCTTTTTTCGTATTCATTTCGTATTTAGTGTGTTTTATTTTTGTTACTATCTCATTAATTTACAAAGATATATGTCGATTTCTGTCAAGAGCCTGACGCGTGAAATTGAAGCCGCTGAAAATAAATTGGGTTCCGCTTAACGGTTTGCTCGCACAGAAGTCTCAAAATGTAACCAAATTGAACCCTGGAGGGTTCCGTAGCCCCTAATATTATTGTGTGAACCCTAATTCTACGGAACCCTCATGATCACCATGCAACGTTTTAGTGTAATGTGCTAATTTTTGTGTTGACCTGAATTTTGTTCGTTGTATTTCATTAACTAAAAATGTGTGTTATGTGTTATTATAGAGCTGTGTTGTTGTCACTTCACGTGTAAGATGGTTGAGGTCATGGGAGCGTGTCGGGGCGGCGGCGGCGCGGGGGCTCACTCATCACCGATGATAGGGCGCTGTTCTACCAAATATATTCATGACTATGACTTTGTGCATCTAGAAATTAATATTTTTGGCAATATCATATAATCTATAATAATTTCTTGTAAAGTGATATATTTACCTCTTGCAAAAGTAATTTAGTTACATTTCTAGATGCACTACAATGTTTAAGGCTATATCTAGGCTATCTCTTCCTTGACTTAACATTGACAACAGTAGCAACTAGTGCGCGCGCACACAGCGCTACATTCAGCGACGTAAATGCCCATACATTTACAACTAAAGATACTAATTCACAACATTATAAAAAATATAAAAGTAAAGTCCATTAAATTCTATCATTATGTGTTTGATACTAAAATAGTGTGCGCATTTACGTGTTTGTGTATTTACCATTGTTAAAACTAAACACGGTTAGTTAATGTTAAAATTAACCAGCCGGTTTTATCACAAAACTAATAGGGACTATGGTGCTTGCGGATTGAAGCGCGACTGTGATGCCACTTTTAGTGGCGTTGTGTACGCGCGCCCTTATCCGATTGTCCAGAGCGCCACAGCGCCCTGTCACTTAACACCCGCACTTGCTCGTGTCCTGTGTACCCGGGACACACCTCGCCCATGGCACCGAAGTACAAAGGCCGCCGCTCCACGCACCACCGCTAGGCTTAATGTGGCGTGGCTCATTGTTTTTGTTGCATTCTGTTGTTCGTGTATTAAGTTTAGATGGTGTTGCATTTCATAGAATAGCTACGGCGTAGTTTATGACGTAGCATGAATATGAATTTCTGTAAAACGAGATGTTGTTCTGTTAAAATATAAATTAATGTACGTTTATCATAAGTTTTCGTGTTAATGTAAGCATTGAACTATGGGCTGAAACTGATTTACAAATCAAATTATTTTTAATATGTAACTTTAAACAAGCAACAGAGTGCAACTATAAATACGTAAAGCCTCAAAAAACTAATAGCATGTCTCTTCGCAGATCGGAAGCTGTTCGTTGGAATGCTCAGCAAACAACAGAGTGAGGAGGATGTCCGTCAGCTGTTCACACCGTTCGGCACAATAGAAGAGTGTTCCATACTGCGGGGCCCAGACGGTGCGAGTAAAGGTCAGTGAAATGGAATGTCATTGTTAAAGCCCATTTTTGAATTGGTGCGTTGTGCTTTATTTTGTTTAGTGCCTTTTTGATAGTTCGGATTTTGAATTTAAACATTGTAGAGCACTAATGGAATGTGATCAAAACGCGCGCAATTTGAAAAAGGAATTACTAAATATAACGTAAATATTTAATGAAAAGTTCGGAGATTAGTCGACTTTTATTCACCAGTGGGGAGTCTGGGTGCAATTGCACGTACATTATTATACTGTTGTATAAGGTACGATGCCAATGACAAATCTCGGTAATCCGTAAATTATTTATTTTAGATTTTACTGTTTCTTGCAGCAAATTATTGTATTGACGAAAACCAGTATTAATATAGTATAAGGGATGGTGTCATTACATCTAATTCTAGAACTCAAGAGATCTAATACTAAGCAGTCGTATGATAAAGTGTCCCCACTTTATCATACGACTGCTTAGTATTAGATCACATCGCAGGCGACTGAGACTTGCGACTCAGTTGTAGGTTTAGGTGGCTACCTTTTCGACATGTCTACGCTCACCCAACGCTGTATTACCCCCTTCACATAGTTAAATTTGATAAGATCCTAGAAACAAGTTATAAACATATTTAAACTTATCTTATTTGACGACGATTCTCATGGTTAATGAACACTATTTATCCAAGTAAACACAATGAAATCATTACCTACATTATTTAACTTAATCACACACCATGACATTTTCCTTTTTCATAATTTTTCTAAACAGTTGTCAATTTATGAAAACCCAGCATAAAGGTTTTATATACCTTAAAATAGTTATAAACGCTACTATCTACGAGTATATACATATTACCTATTCTGTGGTTTTAGTAAAAAAATAGTCCTGCGTTTTAAGTAGGTTCCTACTAGACGCTTAGTTTCTTGTTCCAGATTTTATTTCGAGGCTAGAATTTGTAATGTCCAAAATAGGTATTCAATATTTTGAACAGCTCTAATACGCTATTTTTGTTCTACATTATAAGTTAAACATTAAATAAATAAACAAATAAATATGTTAGGACAATTCACACAACACCATCTACTCTCAAACTAAGTAGAGCTTGTGATGAAGTAGAGTACTCTAGTACTCATGTACTAGACAACTGATATAATTACTTATACATTTCTTTTTTTTTGTAAATTAAAACATATTTATACATGGGAAACACCCAGACTTCGGTACAAACCAGGAATCGACTCCGGCGTCCAATGCGGATGCACTACCGACCACGCCACATTACAAAGAATAAGGTAATCAGTACGTAATAATAAATATTTGTACTATCTTGGTGCCACGAACATGTTCTAAGTATCAGGGAAAAATATTCTATACTAAACGGGCAACGGGCCCACTATCATCATAACAAATGCGGGTACTCAATGAATTATTTACGTTTTGTGGACCACCCTAATGTTTAGGGATGTACTCATATAAATACTGCCCTGGGAACTACTAAGTTGAAGGACACAAACTTCAGTTGTCCCTATTACGTTAGTGAATCTATATTTAATGAATTACTCGGAACGAGTAACAAGTTTAGGTTTTTTCTTTTCCCATTTATAATTCAGATTTAGAAATTATTGATGGTAACAACAACCCCTATTTATGTGCGTATAATGATAAAAGCAAAGTTACAGCAAAATATATAGGAATTTCTATTAGATGCGCCTGAATGCATTTCAAAATTAACGACGATATTCATACTCGTATTACAGCCAGTAACAAGTTTAGAGCGACATCAAAAGAGCTCCATAATAATTACTATTCACTCACGAACCGTATTTATAACCGTGAAATTACACGCATTCAAACCGCACAACTCGTCATATATTCGGGCTACTTCAATTTGATATCGTTTCAAAATTGTAGCATTTTAATTGAGTCGCAACACTAAACTTAGAATAGCACCGCGGTTTGTTAGTCGAATAACACCGTCTTTAATCCACATAAAGCTTTTTACGCTTTACGTTATTGAACGCCAAAGTTATTAACTTTGTACAGATGTAGAGAATAGCGCTGGAAATTGTTAATTCGACTTAATTACAAGCGCTTTAGCGGTAAACGATAAAGTATTTTTTACGATCGTCCCTAGAACATTATCGTTAATGTTTTGCCGTTATAAATTAAGTGGTGTTTCAACCTCAATCTTATAAGATTATTAAGTTAGGAATTAATAGACCGTCTCGCATCAATCGGAGAATTAAACATTTAAAAAAGATTTCTATTTTTTTGCAATGTCCCTGATGATTAAATTACCGACACATACAAACTACATATTATAATGACGTATTTGTCCTCGAAATCCCTGTCAGTCAATCAATCAACTGCTTCGGTGACGTAGTCGGTAGTGCATCGGCTTTCGATTCCGGAGTCTCGGGTTTGATCCCCGGGTCGAATCAAATATTTCTGTGATCCACAAATTTAAATGTTTATTTCGGAGTTTTGGTGTTTTCTACATATTATTTTGTATGTAATTAGGAATATATAAGTATGTTTATCAGTTGTCTAGATCCCATATAATAAGATTATAGCTTATTTGGGCTAGATGGCGTTGTGTGAGAATGTCCAAAAATATTTAAAAAAGAAAAAAAAACAATGTAATAGAGAGCGAGCCAGGAGCAGTTATCGGGCACTGTGGCATTGTTTTCTCGAGTGTCGTCTGTCTTTTGGAGAATAATGCAGGCAGGCATATAAGAGGACGAATTGGACCTCGGAGATGTTGTGTGGGACGTCTATGGGAAATACTTTTCTATTTATCGGTCGGAAACCATTATCAGGAAAAATACCTTCCGAAGATCTCGATCTATTTCTGCATGAAATTCTATAAAGATCAGTCCATTACTTTTGACGTCATGCCCAATAGAACAAACTTCTTTTTCATATCTTTTTTTTTTTTTTTTAGTTCCGCGACCAAGGCCGCGGCCGCTCTAACGTCCGTTGCCGGGCGTCTCTGGTTAAAAGCAGAACGTATTTCCAGTGGCGCCCGGCGGACTTTGACCACCTCTGTGGTCTCTGCGGGGGTTGGGTCGGGATGAGAATCGCGCGTCGTTGGGGTAGGGTTTTATCCCGCGTCAGTGAGTGAATCTGGTTGCGTGCTATGGGGCAAAGGCCCCGCAGCACGCAACCCTTCTAGCCTGCTTCTGTAAGGACGACGGGTGGCGATCCCGCCGTCCTCAGGCCCCGATCATGGAGGTCGATGGTCTTTGGCGTAGATGAGTCTGCGGCGCCCTCGCCGCTGACTACGGAACTCGGCGGGGAGGGTACGCTCCCTCTCCCTCTCGGCCGCCTCCTTTGCGAGCACGACTTGCTCGCAGAAGGACACGGCCGCGTTCCACCTACTCCCGCTAGAGACCATGGCTTGAAGCATGGTCTCCAGCGAGAGGGTATCCACACCCAGACCCACTACGAGGTCCCGGCGCTGACTCGCCCACGCTGAGCACTCCACCAACGTGTGGAGTGCGGTGTCGTCGTCGGCAACCTCGCAGTGTTGACACCGGGGTTTTCATATCTAGAGTAAAAGTACGTTACAAAATAACTATCCCAATATTTGCAATATCTCCAATTGCAGAATTGAAAGCAAATAAATTAATTAACCTGATGACAGTCAGGGTTACTGAAATGAATAATTGCTGTGTTTGTGTTACCAATACCAAAATATTCCACTTCATAGCTACCTATATGTTGTAACAATTCCGTATTAGTAGGTTTTTTTTTATAACTCCGCGAGACTGCGGCCGCTCTTATGTCCATTGCTGCGGGCGTCTCTGGGGACAGTGAAGGAATTTAATGTCGTTTCTAATTTGATTATGAGACGATTTTTTTTCATAAAAGTATGTTTTTTTTAGGAAATATGAGTCTCTAGCTCCGTTTTTTCCTACAGCTAAGTTATATGAGTGGTTTTACGTCAGTGGTAGCCGAGAAACGAACTCACGTTCGTTTAAACCCCAAACCAACACCCTTTAGGCTACGGACGATTAAGAGCTTTCCTTTTTTTTGTTTTTCTTATTTAAAATATGTTACCTAATTATTTTAGTTACATTTTATTCATCATCATACAATCACGCCTATATCTCTGAGGAGTAGACAGGGGTTGAACTACACACCCACCAAGTAATTTTGTCGATTCCACGTAATAGGGGACAAGGCATGGTGTGGGTACAATAGAAAATCAGTAACCATTCTCTAATCTGAACTGGAATTCCAACAGCCAAGAATCAAAAAATACCAACAAAACAGAACAGAACTGCAAGCTCTTACATTGCACCTCTTAAAACAGCCAAGAATCAGAACCGATATTGGGATAATCTCTGCACTAAGTATGGGACTCAATTAGATACATCTCAGCTTCAGCATAAATCAAAAAAAAATTGATCAATCTACTATAGTCAAATACTCATAACTTATTTTTCTTTTATTCATTTAGTAAAAATGACAAACGTTGTCCATAAAAATAAGTACCAATTCCCATATCTGTCATCTGACATCACAACTCGACATAAACGAGGCGAACTTTGCCCGTGATAACTCACTCGAGGATCCGAAGTTACAATCAGGGAGTAATACAGCTTCCTTTTATTTCGTTCCAGGGCTATTAAATTTCCTGTCCCTAAAGAAACATAAAGCTATATTGTAGTAGTTATAATCGAATTTATAGTCCAAAAATATGATTGAATACGTCATTATCAAAACTGGTACACATTTAAGACAATAATTAAAGTCGTGTTTATATTTTGTTAAGTGTTAAGTGTGAGTGCAACTGATTATACTAATCACTTAACAGTTGCAAGTAGAAAATGTATGAACTCGCACTTAACACTAATCAAAGTGTAAACAGTGTGTTATATACACACCTACTTCTCTCTACACAATCTCTTTTTCAACCAACTTCCAAAAAAGGAAGAGATTCTCAATTCGACTGTATGTATTTTTTACGTGTTACTTCATGTCTTTGAACTGTGTGAACCGATTTTGAATATTTTTTTAAATGAAAGCTATTACTTTCCAAGTGGTCCCATTTCAATTTGGTCCCATTCCCACAACTATTTGGTCCCATTTTAATTTGGTCCCAATCCCACAACTATTTGGTCCCATTTCAATTTCGTCCCATTCCCACAACTATTTGGTCCCATTTCGGTAATTTGAATTTGTATCAATTTTTGACGTGTATTTTACTTTTGAAGAATCTTCCATGCTGGCCTGGGAGCGAAGGAAAAACTTAGAATGGTCCAGCCCTTACACAACCCGGGGTGTCGTAGAAGTCGACTGAGGGAGATGGCCCGGTGCACAATAAC
The DNA here is from genome assembly GCA_963556515.1 of Nudaria mundana. Lineage (NCBI taxonomy): Eukaryota > Metazoa > Arthropoda > Insecta > Lepidoptera > Erebidae > Nudaria > Nudaria mundana. The sequence continues at coordinate 21,591,261 of OY748293.1, read as the reverse complement.
CAGCACTGCAGGGCACCCATCAGGCGGGGGACAAACCGTCCACAATAGCATTCCCAAGGAGGGTTGACGTCAGGCAGGCGGCCGGTTGTAAAAAAAAACCGTTGCCAAAACCATTTTTGCAACATGAGGAGCAATAATAGAGAGCGAAATAGGGCTAGGGCGTACCCCACAGGCGACGCGCAGGGACAGCACCCGGTACCTGTGGGAAATGGACAAGGGTTGTCGCATAGGGGGTGGATGCGACGTAAGACGCAAGCCCATCGCGAAAGAGAAGTAAGAGGTATGCAAGTTGGAATGTTGGCTCTATGACTGGGAAAGGAAGAGAGTTGGCCGATGTGTTTAAGAGAAGAAGAATAAATGTGGCATGTTTGCAGGAGACTAAGTGGAAGGGTGCAAGTGCTAGAGAGATTGGTGAAGGATATAAGTTATATTACATTGGGAGTGATGGAAAAAGGAATGGAGTTGGTGTAGTACTGGATGGTAACTGGAAAGAATGCGTGACGGATGTGAAAAGAGTAAACGACAGGATAATAGTTGTGAAAGTAGTATGGGAGAGTATGGTGCTAAATGTGATCAGCGTGTATGTACCACAGAGCGGGTGTGATGACAGAGAGAAAGAAATTTTTTGGGAGGAATTTGACAAAGTCATGATTAGTATACCAGAAAGTGAAGAAATATGTATAGGAGGAGATTTTAATGGACATGTAGGAAGAGTAAATGAGGATTATGAAAGAGTGCATGGAGGATGGGGATACGGAACCCGGAACAGTGACGGTGAAACACTACTGCAGGTTGCTTCCTCCCTTAACCTGGCCATAGTGAACACGTGGTTTCGTAAACAGGACTCACACCTAATCACCTATAAAAGTGGTGTTCATTTGACACAGATTGACTATTTCCTAATCCGGGGGAGTAGGTTGGTCTGTGTCAAGGACTGCAAGGTGCTGCCAGGAGAAGGGGTAGTGAAGCAACATAAGCTATTAATAATGGACTTAAAGACCAAAGTAATCTCACAAAAAGGCAAAAAACGCCCCCCTCCTCGAATTATGTGGTGGTTGATAGAGAAGAAAGAATATGCAAGTAAGTTTAAAGAACGAGTGGTGAATAAAATGATAGAAATGAGAGATATGATGGATAAATCAGTGGATGAATGTTGGAATGAAATGGCGAGTTGTATCAGGAAAGTAGCAAAAGAAGTGTTTGGAGAAACGAAAGGTAAAGGTGTACTTGATAAGGATACATGGTGGTGGAACAGAGAAGTGCAAAAGGTAATTAAAGAAAAAAAGAACGCTTTTAAGGAATGGCAAAAAGAAAAAGGGAATGAAAGTGAAAAAGAAGAAAAAAAGGAGAAGTATAAGGAATGTTGCAAAAAGGCGAAAAAAGCGGTAGCAATAGCTAAATCTCAGGCCCAAGAGCAACTATACAATGCTCTTGATGGAACTAAGGGCCAAAAAGAAATCTACCGCTTAGCGAAAGACAGAGATGATAGAACGAAGGACGTAAGACATGTAAGATGTATAAAAGATGAAAAGGGTAAGATTTTAATAATAGAAGATGAAGTAAGAAATCGATGGAAGGTGTATTTCGAAAAACTTATGAATGAAGAGAATGCATGGAGTGGAAATTTAGAAGAGAGACGTGTGAATGTAGGTTTAGTGAAGGAGATTGATAGAAATGAAATAAGAAAAGCGGTACGAAATATGAAGAATGGGAAAGCCGTAGGGCCCGACGGTATTCCAGTGGAAGCGTGGAAGATATTGGAAGAAGATGGATATGCGTGGCTGACATTATTCTTCAATAAGTTGTTGTATGAAGTGACGATCCCCGGTGAATGGTGCAATAGTTCTCTAGTGCCCATTTTTAAAAATAAGGGTGATGTGCAAGACTGCGGCAACTATCGAGGAATTAAGCTCATGTCACACAGTATGAAAATTTGGGAGAAAGTGATAGAGAAACGAGTGCGAGAGGAAAGCGAGATTACCCAAAACCAGTTCGGGTTTATGCCTGGTCGCGGGACTACAGACGCCATATTTGCACTCCGCCAGCTGTGTGAAAAATATAGGCGTGCACATAAAAACTTGCACATGGTGTTTGTAGATCTCGAGAAGGCATACGATCGGGTACCCAGAACGGTTTTGTGGTGGGCCTTGAAAGAGAAAGGTGTGCCTGGGAAGTATATAGAGTTAATCTGTGCGATGTATTGTCGATCGAAAACCTACGTACGAACCGCTGCTGGCAACACCGACGAGTTCAGTGTCGCGGTAGGCTTGCATCAGGGCTCGGCGCTAAGCCCATATCTCTTCCTGTTAATAATGGATGCTTTGACATCGGAGATAAAGGAAGAGACCCCCTGGTGTATGCTATTTGCCGATGACATTGTACTCGTCGGTGAAGACGGGCCTGAGGTACAGAGTAGATTGGAAGAATGGCAATGTAAACTGGAGAGTGTAGGCTTGAAAATCAGTAGAACCAAAACTGAGTACATGTTCTCTGATTTCGGCGGTCTCTCCAGTCCTACACCCATGGTGTTAGACGGCACACCAATACCAGTTTGCTCCAGTTTCCGGTACCTCGGCTCTCTTATCCAGGAGGATGGGGAAATCGAACGTACAGTGAAGCACAGAATTGACGCAGGTTGGATGAAATGGCGGCAGGTCAAAGCCACTATATGCGACCCCCAATTTCCTCCGAAACTTAAGGGGAAAATTTACAAGACTGTCGTCAGACCTGCCGTCCTGTATGGACTTTCATGTTTGGCCGTAAAAGCGACGGATGAAAGACAATTGCATGCAGCGGAAATGCGAATGTTAAGATGGATGTGTGGTGTGACAAGAATGGATAGGGTAAGGAACGAGTATATTAGAGGAAGTTTGAAAGTTGCACCAGTGAATGAAAAATTGAGAAGCGAGCGGCTGTCATGGTATGGACATGTTATGAGAAGAGAAGAAAGCAATGTCGTTAGAAAGGTGCAAAGTATGACTGTAGAGGCTTTAAGAAGTAGAGGTAGGCCAAAGAAAAGATGGATGGAATGTGTGAAAGAGGATATGACAAGGAGAGGAGTGAATGAAGAGATGACTTCTGACAGAGGTGTGTGGAGGAGAAAGACTTGTTGCGCCGACCCCAAATAATTGGGATAAGGGCAGGTAGATGATGATTTTACTTTTGAAGAATTGGCTTTGTTGTTTATGTAAAGAAACCAGTATCGGGATAAAAATTAACCTAACAAATATCCAGGGTCTCAATCCCTTTAAAATTTCATCAATTATTTTCCAGCTGTTTTTAAGTGAAGTCCAAACTAATATAGATTTAATACCATAACCCATCACTTTCATGTAGACACAGCATAGAACAATTTAATAGAAATACAACGCTCACTAGTTAAACGGGGAATCGAATCGCTTAGTCGTGTAACATAATGTTTCTAACGGTTAATAAAAGTCGTTTTAATTTGCAATTCGCGGTGTTATCTCCGGAGATCACGGCAACCCGTGTCAGGGGTCCTATTACGGAACCGTATTTTCGAAAGATAGTTTCAAATAATGTTAAACGATATCACATTTTGATAACAATTTTTATAGACAATTTGTGTTAGAATTATATATTTTTTTAATAGATTATACCTTCTGTTTTTGAATTCCTAGACGAGGTAAGCAGAGGCACGTTATATACCCACATTTTACCAGCTTTTTGTTAGTGTGTTCTTGATCTTTCGCTATAGCGGACGTCTATTGTTATCACTGAACATTATATTATACTGTACGTCAAACTTCAACGACAACAGCTCTCTACGATCTCTTGACCGGCAAAGTTTCCAGCCATTTACTAAACAGTAAAAAAGTTAATTAAAAATATTGAAATCAATCGCATATGGTTCCCAATTTGTTAAGTCTACTATGGAATCATTTAGAAATGGAATCATCTTCTCATTGCTAAAACTTGAAATCCCTTTAAGGCAATCTGAATCTAACATTCACCAAAACGGAGGACAATGTCGGACAGTCTCGTTACCCTCTATCGCTTAGCCGTCACGTAATAAGGTCGTCGGGTCACGGGAACACCCCTCGTAAAGAAGGAACAACCCGACGCTTTACTAGCGTGGTAATGACTTACTCGTAAAATATCACCAATTTACTTCGCACTTAGATACACAGAATGCGACTTCACATCAAAAATAAGAAGATTCTGAATTCGTTGGACTATTTTCTAGGTAGAGCGATAACAGTTTCCAGTTGCATGTGGGGTCACGACGGGTGTTGCTCAAGTCGTGGGTCGGATACGATGGCTGAGAGTGGAGGTGGCCCTGCACAAGTCCAAGGTTCTGTGCTTTCACGGACCTCGGAACGGTCCACCTGAAAGTTCCAGGATAACTGTAGGAGGTGTTCGCATCGGCATCAAGCCCTCGATGAAGTACCTAGGGATCTTACTTGATAGCCGATGGAACTTCGAACCACATTTCCGATTGGCCACATTGGCGGTCAAAGTGAACGTGACTCTGTTAAACAGACCACTGCGAACCTTGGCCGTCAAAACAATACGGGGGTACCGCACGATCTCCGAAGAGGCTGCATGTCTTTTAGCCGGGATCCCTCCATGGGACCTGGAGGTGCTGGAGCGGAACCACAGGTCTGCGTCTCGAGAAATCGAGGACCAGCGGTCCCAACTCCGCCAGAATTTCATGGAGTCATGGAGGGTGCGACTTGAGCAACCCAAGTGGGGAACCACCATCATCGCGGTGGTGAGACCGATCATGGACGAGTGGCTGCAGAGGCAGCATGGTGACCTCACGTATCGTGCGACGCAGGTCGTTACCGGGCATGGATGCTTCGGTAGCTATCTGTTTCGTGTCCATCGTGAGGTCACACCCCAGTGTCAACACTGCGGAGTTTCCGACGACGACACCACACTCCACACGTTGGTATTGCACCAACGTGTGGAGTGTGCCCAGCATGGGCGAGTCAGCGCCGGGACCTCGTAAAGGGTCTGGGCGTGGATACCTTCTCGCTGGAGACCATGTTGCAAGCCATGGTCTCCAGTGGCAGTGGGTGGAACGTGGCCATGGCCTTCTGTGAGAAAGTCATGCTCGCGAAGGAGGCAGAGGGAGCGTACCCTCCCCGCCGAGTTTCGAAGTCAGCGGCGAGGTCGCCGCAGACTCATCTACGCCCAAGTCTATTACATAATTTTAAAAGAAAATTTATATCTGCTTCTGTGTACAATAAAGAGTATTTATAGATAGTATAGATATATAGTAGACATTGTCTGACTTAAGTCAATGGCTCAAAGAAAATGGTAGCAATTATATAATTGCTATTATTTTCTTTGAGCATTAACTTACTTACTTACAATTTACTGTAGGTATATACCTAAGTAAGTATAAAAAAAACCATGAAATGAAATGAACAAGACATATTCACCGATCCCTATCGACGTACTCATATATAGGTAAAGGATATACCTAATGGAGTTCATAGCAGATGAATAATATATTTGTCAGCAAATCTTCTAAAGGTTAATCTAATCTCGTGTAGGATTACAGTTTTACCACAAGGTGAAAAATAACAGGTAAATTTCCTTGTCACTTCCAAAAATATATTTTTCCTTATTCATATATTCAGGATATATGTAAAAGTAATGATATTGTTGAATATTTTAGTCTATAGGGATGAATCCGAAGTTCACTCATCAAAAATGCTCTCAATTTCATTGTAAGTTTTTATATATATTTAACTAATAGTAAATTGTAATAAAAGGGGCTCGTGGTCTAGTGGTAATCGACAATGTTAAAAGGTTTTTTTAGGACATTGCATAGGTTAAACAACATGTAGTCAGGCCGGTCTTAGGATGGGTGACCATTACTTAAGACATTGAGGCCCCTTCGTGCCTCGGAAAGCACGTTAAGCCGTTCGGTCCCGGTCCCCGGTTGTCATAGGAACATCTATGGCAGTCGTTAGGGATAGTTGGAGCCCTAAATCAAAAATCCGATCTAACTACAGAACTTCGATATGGCCCATGGGTTGTGTAGATCAGATGGCAGTCGCTCAACGGAAAATATCGAAGTTCAGCCGAATCGCAGTTAGACTGGAAAGCCGACCCCAACTGCATTGGGAAAAGGCTCGGTGAATGAAGAGTAAATTGTAATAAATAAGTCAGTTTTTAGTTTGAACCTTGGCAGTCAGAATTTGTGGGGAGACACTGAAATATGTTTTCGTAAAGAAGGTTAGATAAGATGTGCCTACGATAAATAGCACAAAAGACTATCACAAATAAACCCTTGTCCTTACATTTCGATTTCAATTTTGTCTGTTCTATACTCTTTCCTTTGACTTGTTAAATAGGATAACAATGATTACCTACTTATTCAAAAACTAGATTAGAAATACGTAGCTATCTTTGAAATTTCTTTTACGAAGTAAAAAGTACCCGGGGGCATGCATGAACATACACACAAAATACTTTGTTCTACTTTTAATTTGTTTAAATTTAAAATATTTTTCCTAGGATCATTAACAAAAGATGCAAAAATGAAAATTCTAACTTGTATCGCTACTAGTTTGACTTACAAATGCGTGCGGCAATAATCATGCAGAACTCAGTGTAACTCGCATAACACGTGAGCCGACGAATGGTAATGAAATTTTCGACTTTCCCATTATTGTGACAGTGTAAAACAAGTTTTAGACGGCTGAAAACTATAAAGCGTACATTTATATAAATTAATACACAGTACGAGTATTTTGTACTCTCCTGTGGGATACATGAGTGACTTACATTTAGACTATGTCATATTTTTATTATTTGTACTTTCTGGTAGACTTACATTATCTACATTTAATATCAGATTAGACTTAGATTAGACCGAGAACCTGGTCGAGTTCAATGCCCGCAAAACACAGGCGTGTGCATTTACTGCGAAGAAATCCCCTTTCCTTCCCCTACCCTCTCTTCAGAATGCATTATTACCAATGAAGGACAACCTTGATATCCTTGGCATAGACGTTCGTCGAGAGCTCAATAATAAAAACTACATCGAAAGATGTATAGGGCTAGCTTCGCGGAAACTAGGAATACTGAATAAGGTAAAGAGATTCTTTACACCGGACCAGAGGTGTCTGCTGTACAAGACGCAGATTAGACCCTGCGTCGAATACTGCTCTCACCTCTGGGACGGCTCCGCGAAGTATCTGCTGGACGCTCTCGACGCTATGCAGCGACGGGCTATCCGTATTATTGGTTGTCCGGAGGTAACGGGAAGCCTTGAGCCGCTAGCTCAGCGCCGAACAATAGCTTCCTTGGCCGCATTCTACCGTATTTACCACGGCGAGTGTTCTGAAGAGCTCTTCAATCTGATCCCACCCTCTTCCTTCCGATCCCGAACGACTCGTGCCGGGCAGAGATGCCACCCCCACACAGTGGATAGCATGTTCGCGAGAACCGAACGTTTTAAACGTTCGTTTCTCTGCCGAACGATAGTGGCCTGGAACGCCCTGCCTGTGCACGTGTTTCCTCCCACATATAATCCTGGGTTCTTTAAGCGGAGCGTGAAGAGGCACATCAGTAGGTCGTCAAGTTGAGGGCCACTCTCAATAGTAATGTGTGCTGTGAGAGTGGCCCACAATCGCTAGACGTCGTCACGACTTACCACCAGGCGGGCGGCGTCAATTTGGCGAACCAAATATAAAAAAAAAAAAAAAAAAAAAACTTAAAATACTTTGGTACATGCCTATTACAAACACGTCTGTGTACTGGCAATATATTTGCCCTCTATAATGTGGGACTAATAAAATGATTGGCTTAATGTTGGTTGTAATTTACTTCTGCCTACCCCGTCAGGAATAAAGGCTTGATTGTATTTATGAATGTACAAAATATTAACATAAATATTATTGAATTTATACCACCATATCATTATCTACACGGTAATAACAGTACCTATGAACAACACGGCAAATCGTTTCAACAAACTCCCGCCTAAAACGTTACGAAGACCATTTGATTTTATCGCCTTCGACTGTATAACAACAGAACATAATATCATTCAAACGTTGATCCTACGATTTCCGCGGTATTACTCAGCTTATGGAGGTCACAGAGAATATTACTCGAAAATTTGCGCCTATACTGTAAAAACATAATAAAGGCAGGGACCGAGAGAAAAAGCGACCCATTCTTGCCATTGGCAATAGCCACATTACTACTTATGAGCCGAACAACCCGCCACTGCTGCCTAGAGATCAATAACAGATATAATACGCTTGCATATATAAATATAGGGAGTGTTTCTACATACTTACAGCTATTTTAAGATTATGTTGGGAAAACGTTTTATCGTTGCTGTAGATAACTAAGTAAGTGGAAGTAGTAAAAATTGCTATTTTGCTTTTACTTACTTTTATAAACTACTGAACCGGTTTAGAAAATTCTCACACTAATATATAAATGCATTATTCCAGAGCGCTTTCCCTTATTTTTAATCTGATATTGTATTCCTATATAAATTAGAAATGAGAATACTATCTAACTACTATACACTTACTAACCACGTTAGAACCGCGGGTATTAGTTAATTTTTTTATATCAAATGTTAATGTTATTAATATGTTTTATAAGCAATGAGTATGCTAACTTATTCTCTATGGACTAAGTATGGTCCAGCCCAATGCTATAGTTTTGCTGATGCATATTGTAAAATTATTTAAAAATAAATTAGCATACTCATTGCTTATAAAACATATTCATTGGTTGGCATCAGAGCCCTCTAGCTGTGTCTAAACGTAATTGCAACATTACGCACAGCCTACCATAGTAGTTAGTTCCCTCAACTACTCGTAGATGGTGCTCTGGCGGCGCCGTAAGTCGCGATATTAACACAATACGATCACAAAATTAGATGTCTTGGACTAGTTGGTGTCTTGATTAATGGTATGTTTTATAGAACTTTTACCTACCTTCCCTCATCACCAAAAATGTAACTGGCAAAGCAAGGGTACTTTGTGAATGTGTGTGTATTTTACCCAGAGAAAAAAGAAACGGCAAAACTGTATTATGACCTTGAAGGGACCACATCATATATTTGATACGGTAAACACATAAACCAGAGTAGTTAAAAAGGTGTCTATCTGGCACAAGGGCAACGGGATCGTACCCGGACCGCATGTTATTTCACTGCGTGTGATCCGCGGTTGGCGGCCGCAGCGCAAACGTCACGCGGCGTGACGGGCACGTGTTGTGGCCACGTCACGTGACAGCGGCGGAATTGCGCCCTGCAACTAATGAGCGCTTTGACGTCTTTCTGCGAATCCCGACCTTCGTTATGAGAAATGGGGTCATGGTTTCTGTTAATACGATCTGATGGACATAGAGGCTTTTGTTTATTTTGGGAGGATAATTTTGAGTTACTGACCTGTTTTACCTCCTAAATCAAGTTCACGCATGTTGCCGAATATAATATTTTATTTTTAGTAAGCAAAATAAAATTGTTCTGTTTCATTGAGGCCAATATCAACACTTTATGTTTGTGATGCCCCTGTTTACAAGTTACTCTACTGCAACTTCTGGCTCTGTTATAATTCTTTAAAAGCTTTCAAAAGGTCAACTTTTTAAATTAGGTAACTATGTTTGCAACAAAAAAAACATACTAAATTTAAAATTTATTAGGAGAGTGCCTTAAATATAATTATGCAAATACAAATTCAAAGTCACGTTACAGCATTATGATTTATTCATATCTCAAGCTTTTTCTCTTCACATTTTAACTTTGAATACTAACAAAAGGAGGTTTTACTCTTGTATAAGCCTCTAAATTGTACAAGACATTATGGTTTCATAAATTGTTTCGCGACATTTACTAAAAGATATTCCTTTAAATCACATCAAATTACATAGAATGACAAGAAATTAGTTAGATTCTCATACCGTATATCATGCAGTCATATTTGCCATGGGTAGGTTACATGAAACATTTGGCCCCGAGCGAGGAAAATGTTTAACAACGTGGAAAAAAGAAATTTTGGTGCTTTGTGCTCAGATCCTGAGATATGAAATACGTATTTAATTAAGCTTTTTATCGTAGGGAAACGAAATTGAATGATAAAGTTAGTGAAATGTGGCCAGTATCTACCTACAATGGACCACGCTGTGCAATCAACTTGCTGACTTTGAGAAAACGGTAATGAAATGTCAAGGAAAGGAAGAAATGATTATTTGGGGATTTTTTCTCTATGGCAAATCACCGGTATTGTTAAGTTTCTTAAGAGTATAAAGGAATTCGATTTATTTATAATTATTAACTGTAACGTTGTAATAACTATTATAAATTATATTTATGATAAAACACCTTAACTACATAATACCAGGCCTATGTCACTCGTCTAACAACCGCAAAAAATATGTGACGTCAGCGACAAGTTGAAGTTGTAAGTCAGTAAGGGTTGCTCTTGTTTGTTTTTTTGACCATAGAGTTGATATTGAGGCATTAACGTCATAATTATTGGTCAAATTATGCTGGTACTTTCCTGACAACCCTAACGTTCCAATTATTTTCTCTGTAAACAAAAGAATGTGCTTTATTTAACGTCGGAGTGCAAGTTCTGTATGTAAGTAATATTCCCTATTCTGTGATAACACTAACGAGATAATAAAAGTGAATATAACATTGAAGGCTCAGTTTAGAATGTTTTATTTAAAAAAATAATTAATCAATTTATTTTAGATAAAGGCGTAGTTGCCTACGGCTAAAATTGCTTTGTAATCATTGGAATTTTTTAAATTAACTCATATTGAGGCGAGTTTTCCCGATAAAAATTTCACAGAATGATAAATCGGGCAATATTGCTGGGGATAATGACGTCGCACCACCATCTTAGATTATTAGAAGTTCTTTATAATAATAGACCCGTATGAGCTGGATGGCGTAAGAATAGTTTATTATGGGCTCTTGTAGTCTTTTAATTTCTTAACTTACGGTTTTTGTATTGATTTTTCATCTTGATGTTGAGCGGGTCGAACGGTAACGTCCGAAATTAATTTGTTGCTCCGTGATGTTGAGACTAGATGACAGTAATTGTCAATGTAGTAATTTTTGATGAACATTGTGTACATATTTATCTTAATTGAATTGTAAAGGTCATTTCATCATGCAGCTCCCAAAGGGATTTTATTGTAATTCGATTCGGAGAAAGTTTGAGACCCTAAGCTACTTGTATATAATGCAGTTTCTTTTTAGCCAGCTTCGAAAAGGAAAAGGGTTTCGTACCAAAACCGCAAAAAAATCACGTTTGTTGAATGGGAGCCCCCTTTTTTAATACCTTTGTTGTTTTAGAGGCAACAGAAATACATCATCTGTCAAAATTTCAACTTTCTAACTGTCACGGTTCTTGAGATACAGCTGAAGACAGACGGACGGATGGACGGAAGGACAGCAAGTCTCCAGTAATAGGGTTCCCATTTTACCCTTTAGGTACGGAACCCTAAAAAGAAGGTTGGTAATACATTTTCCTGTGTAGGTATTTCTAATGTATGTTAGCCGATTTTTCTAACAACCATGGACCTATTATAAATAAATATGTTTATTCCCATAGTATGGTCTCATTGAAATCTAGAACGGTAATACACATTAGACTGATAGAACATATAAATGTATATGTATAAATTTTAGTTAATGTCTACATTTAAAAAAATAAAAGCAATGAATTCACAATTATTTAATTTTTCAATTCCCATCAAATATCAAAGCTCAAGTATCTACTTTCCCCAATAAACATCCAACTTCTCTCTAAATACACTCCAAGACAATTACACACTTCATTTAGAAAGAAACGCCAACAATGGGCGCGTCAAAAGGAATGATTCGCATTAATCGCGGCCCTCTTTAAAACACAAAACAACGTTACGCCGGTCCTTAAGCCTCTTTCACGCGAAAAACGTCTGCCGATTAATTCATGTCAGTAGAACGTAAATAGCCGAAAACACCCGAACACTCGCGATAATGCCACGTCACCGTGACGTCTACAGACGTCAATGTAAGTCAAGTCACCCTGTATTTGAATTGATGGACGAAAATACTAATACATTGATATTATTAGACGATTATTTATTGATGGTTTCATTTTATACAGATAGCAGACTTTAATGGGTCAAATAAATTATTTATATGACATGGCAATGTAATGGAAATATAGCTAGCAGACACCAACAAACACGCCTCCTGTACCATTGGACCATTAAATATAGATCAACATACGCCACTGGGATAGCCCTTGGGTTATAAAGTTCATAGAAAATGCAGCTGATAAAATGTGAAAGGAGATAGTATTTAACAAAATTAAAACGATAAGTAACTTTTCATAATCTTCTCTGGAAAATATTGCCACGTAATTGTGGCGTGCTCCCTATTGCGTGGGACCAACAAAGTGACTGACGAACTGTGGGTGTTATGAACCCTGTCACACACCATAATGAAAAAAATGAATATACGTGTGTGCGTGTGTGTGTGGCCTAATCTTAAATACTTTGAATCATGAATATGATTTTAGGTAGTTATATTCGCTAGAGTAATTTTTTTTTCAAAAAACCATGAAAATTAACCACTCAACCGTAATTACTTCATCATAAGAACACAGACACACTGGGGAGAAACATTTCCGTATCGTACGTGCAAAGACATCGTCACACGGCGCATGTATTGTAATTATTACGCCAGTGTAGAGCGTTTAATTTTAATGGACGTCTTTATTAGACTATGCTACATTTTTCGGGGAATATTACGTGTATACAGCGTTGTGTTAGGTCTATTGAGTGCCCTACAATGTCATAACCAATTATGGTATAACATCGGTAGTAACATACAAAGCATTACATTGAAACTTTCGTGATACTAGTGTGCACGCACAGCATCACCAGTGTGAGTAATGGGCAATAGGCTTGCCCCTAATACATGGGTCAAAAAAATAGGTGCTTGGGTGTGTAATTCATCTCTGCTGTCTCCATCGGGAAAGAACATAACATACAAATTATTCCAGTTACTGTAAAGTGACAACCCTGTCTCGTAACTTTGTGTTCATTAAGCCTTCAGCGGAATCATGTCGCTCGACAATTTGCAACAACACCTTTGAGAATCGTAGCGCGTACTTAATTATTGAATGCTATTTAGAGATGTTTTACAATGAATAATATGCATAGGTTCTCATGCTGTGAACAATAATTTGACTGTCTATACAATGATGGTGATTATAGACATCCATTTTGTTTTTATCTTGAATTTTTTTATTAATTACAATATACATAATAGTAGATGAAAATACTATTTACACTCACTAAAAACTATACTATACGAGTACACATTAATATCTACACTATATACAGGCGTCAAAGAACTCCTTTGCCTCGTCGTCGACTGGGCAATGTTCCCAGAAGGCTGGCAGCATTGCCACGTTGTATTGCAATGCTTCTTTGAGCAAAAAAGTAACCTAAGTATGATGGTGATTATATAAATTAGAAGGATAATCATATATTTTTTATCCATATACAGATCGAACAGGAATGTAACACACATTATAATCATGCCTGTATAGTATCCGGAAGAGGCAGAGAGTGGCTAATTACGTTACTAAAAACCTAGAGTAATAAAAAAATTAAAAAAAAACTGTGTTAAACGGGCAAAGAAATGAAAATATATCGAAAGGTCGTAAGTTCTAACTATAAGTGACTTTTCGCTAACGTTTATAAACTGTCTGAACTTCGTACGAAAGTTTTGTTTCTCTTAAAAGTTTTTGTTTTTAAATTACAAAAGAATAGTACTTAGCAACCCTAAGTACAAGCCCTTAGCTCACTCCAGACCCTACAATAACTTGAGTAAAGAGCAGGTTTATATCAGTGTTGTGGTGGCTGAGAATGAAACTCACATTAAAACATCAATAAAAAAATACGTCAGTAACTGACACTTCAAATTACCGAAATGGGGCCAAATTATTGTCAGAATGGGACCAAATTGCTTTCAATTAAATAAAACAATCAAAATCGGTTAACCAAGTCCAGTATTATGTGGTAACAAACGTAAAAATAAATATACAGTCGAATTAAGAACCTCTGCCTTTTTTGAAAGTCGGTTAAAATACCCGATATACGTTTAAAAATACTTAATTTTTAATATGTACAACACATCTATCCATCCATTTCTCAGGGATTACGAGTTCTTATGGTATACATGATCAAACAAAACTCAAACAAAACGTTATATTAATACTAAAATGTAAATCTAACCCTCTGAACAGATACACAGCGAATAAATCACTAGATTCCTAATCAAACCACACGAACCCCAAGCAAATAAGTTCGCCAAATAAAATCAAAAATCCGGGCCCAAACGAAGTCAATGCGGACTTCATAAATGAGAAAAAGTACATTGAATACACTTGTGGGTGTATAAAAGCTCTTACTCACTGAACCATTTTTTTTTAAATTGAATATTTTTTTTATAATCGTTTAACTTAAATGCCTACAACAGTAGGTTAACATGGTTTTTTATATAATTAGATACAACTAACTGATGCACGCGACTCCACATGCTTGAATGTGTTTCCACGTTAATTATCTCAGGTAGACATCACAGGGTCGAATTTAACCTATGTGTACCTAATGGTTCAGTTATCTTGATACCGAATTTTATCAAAATTAGTTTGGGCTGTTCTCTCTGAGACAGTCTTGAGAATGCCCCGTTTAGAGGTGAAACATTTGTCGACGTTTTAATGTCTTATATTTTTGCGAGAAGGATGCAATTATTTTGAAAGGTTTGAACATCTTACTTACCATTACTTTGTCATGGATTTTCGCCAGTTAACTTTTTTTTTATTTTTTTTTATATATTTAGGTCGACAAATTGACGCCACCCGCCTGATGGTAAGCTGAGGCGACGTCTGGCAATTGAGGGCGACTCTCACAGTACACAGGAATACTATAGAGAGTGGCCCTCAACTTGACGACCCAGTAATGCCTCTTCACGCTTCGCTTAAAGAGCCCAGGGTTATATGTTGGAGGAAACACGAGCGCAGGCAGGGCGTTCCAAGCCACCATCGTTCGGCAGAGAAACGATCGTTTAAAACGCTCGGTTCTCGCGAAGACGGTTTCCACGGTATGAGGGTGACATCTCTGCCCGGCACGCGTTGTTCGGGATCGGAAAGGAGAGGGTGGGATCAGGTTGAAGAGCTCTTCAGAACACTCACCGTGGTAAATACGGTAGAACGCAGCCAAGGAAGCAATTGTTCGGCGCTGGGCTAGCGGCTCAAGGCTTCCCGTTACCTCCGGACAGTCTATAATGCGAACAGCGCGTCGCTGCATAGCGTCGAGAGCGTCCAGCAAATACTTCGCGGAGCCGTCCCAGAGGTGAGAGCAGTATTCAACGCAGGGTCTAATCTGCGTTTTGTACAGCAGACACCTCTGGTGCGGTGTAAAGAATCGCTTTACCTTGTTCAGTATTCCTAGTTTCCGCGAAGCTAGCCCAATACATCTCTCAATGTATTTTGTGTTATTGAGCTCTCGACGAACGTCTATGCCAAGGATGTCTAGATTGTCCTTCATTGGTAATATTGCATTCTGAAGAGTGGGTAGGGGAAGGAAAGGGGATTTTATCGCTGTAAATGCACATGCCTGTGTTTTGTGGGCATTGAACTCGACCAAGTTCTCGGCACCCCATTGGGAGATACTGCCGAGGTTTCGGTCGAGATCACCCACGAGATGTCGTCTCTCCTCCTCTATCACAGATCGCCCCGCCGTCGGACGAACCGAGTAACTCCCGTGCAATGTACTGTCATCTGCATAGCAATGAATGTTCCCGAGGGAAAGCATATCATTGATATGCAGAAGAAAGAGGGTTGGTGACAGTACGGACCCCTGCGGTACCCCGGCATTCACTTGCAAGAAGCGAGAAGCCTGGCCATCGCAGAGGACCCGCACTCGGCGCTCGTTTAAAAAACTGGCAATCCAGCTGCACAGTTGAGGAGGTAGACCATATGCCGGAAGCTTGGAAAGGAGCGAAGCATGCCAGACCCTATCGAAAGCTTTGGCGATGTCCAGGCTAATAGCCAAGGACTCGCCGAACTTTTCCATAGCCTCACCCCATACATGCGTGACGAATGCCAGGAGGTCACCCGTTGATCGTTTTGGCCTGAAGCCATGTTGCCGATCATTGATTAGCGAGTGATCCTCCAGGTATCGCATGAGCTGCTTATTGATAAGAAGCTCGAGCACCTTCCAAATGACTGAGGTAACAGCTATGGGTCGATAGTTGCCTGGATCGGATCGATCCCCTTTCTTGGGGATCGGTTGTACGTCCGCCTCCTTCCAGGCCTCAGGCACGAGGCCTGTAGAGTATGACAGGCGGTACAGACGCGTTAATACTGGAGACAACTCAGCAGCACATTTTCGTAGCAACACCGCCGGAATGCCGTCAGGGCCACTGGCTTTCCGCGTGTTGAGTGACCGCAGCACTGCCCGTACATCACATTGCCTGATAACAAAATCAGGCATAGTGTGGCCACAGTTGGCGATGGTGGGGTGCTGCAGGCCACGGTCATCGACCCGGGAATTAGCCGCAAAGAGGTCTGCGAGCATGTCCGCCTTCTCTTGGGCTTTGTGAGCCAGTGATCCATCAGGAAAACGCAGTGGTGGCAGCCAGGGTTGACAAAAATTTGACTGTACGGCTTTGGCCAGTTGCCAGTATCCACGGCTGCCCGTGGGATGGGATGTGAGCTCCTGACCAAGCCGCGCGACTCGCTGGGCATCCGCTCTCTTGAAGGCCCTCTTGATGAACCTAGTGGCCCTATTGTACGCTGCTTTGAGACGGTTCACGTTCGGGTCACGTGCCGCCCGAGCCCTGACCCAGGCGCGATATGCCGACTGTTTTTTCTGGACAGCCTCGGCACATTCACGCCCGAACCAGGGGCGAGCTTTGCGGATGCTGGCGACATCAGTGAAAGGGATATAATATTCTATCCCTAGACTGATCTCGCCAGCAATGGCAGCAGCGCTATCCGAAGGCGCCTTCCCTACAAAGCAGCGCTGGCTCCACGCAAAGTAATCGCGGAGACCGTCCCAGTCTGCCGACGAGTAGTGCCATAGTCGTCGAGTCATTTGTTCAGCACGAGCAGGCGGTGGCACTTGGAAGCTGGCGTGCACCACACAGTGGTCGGAAGTTCCCAGTGGGGCGCGTACCGACACACTGTACTCGGCTGGGCGACTCGTCAGCAGTAGATCCAGCAAGGCGGGCGTGTGGTCTGACCTGTCAGGTATCCGGGTGATTCCCCGTACCAACTGGGTCAGCCCGTGGGAGAAAGCGAATGCATGGGCGGTTCGTCCCGCATGATCGATCCTAAGGGACCCCAGCCACTAACGTGATGACCGTTAAAGTTCTCCAATTAAACCAGGTCAGCGTTCGGGAACCGCACCTGCGCATCGTCAGCCATCTCGCTGAGGTATTCGAAAAGCCTTGTTGTCCCAGTGTCCCCTGTGTGGGAGCGGTAGACGCACACGTAGATCTGGCTCATGGAGCCATGATCCACGTGCAGCCAAAGGACGGAGTAGGAGGGGTTCTCCAGACAGCGCAACCGGCGGCAGCAAACATCCGCCCTAACGAACACGCACACCCCGGCTTTATCGCGGAATTGTTCCTCAATGATATAGCCCGGGTAACAGAGGTACGACGTGTCGTCAGGGCGGCGTATCTGTGTCTCCGTTAGGAACATCACAGAAGGCCGTGCCGTCTCCAGGTGATGGTGGACGGTATCGAGGTTTGCATTGAGTCCGCGGATATTCGCGAACTCCACCTCAAACGAAGTCAACTTTGTGGGGTTTCTAGGGGCCGCTGTGTACCGTCTATTATCTTGTTGCACTGTCATTGTGAAATATGGGGAAGCGTGAAGACAGGGCGATATTTGGTGCGGCAGTAAGTGACAAAGTGCAGAGGCTAGCTTCGTCTAGAACCGTGTGGTTAGGTCAGAGCCGACCCGGACGGAAGGGCTCCCAAACCCCCCTGATGCAAGGCCACCGCTACCCCACACCGGTTACCACCCGGAGCGGCGACCCCACAACAGGATTATGCGCAACATGTGGGGCAGCCTACTGGGGTGGTTGGTCCCAGGCGGGCCCCATGACTATGTTGCGGGCGGCCGCGGCAACGCCGTTGCTAAGGGTCTCCCTGGCCGGCGAATCGACCCACACCACCCACACTAGACTCCGCTTCACCCCCACTGGACCCCTGCCTGCCGCACCATACACCGCCCCGGGCCCGGCAGTGCAGCTGCTGAACCCCTAACGCAACCCAGCCTGGGCTGGGTTACTTGGGGGGCTTTAGCACAGCTGCACGGTGGTACCCCCCCGGACCAAAACTGTTGTACCACCTGGTATCCACGTAGGGGCCAAAGCCACCACATGGGTACCGTAATATACGAACCTCGTCCGTTAATCAGCAGGTGCGCCACTAGCAGGTGAGGTCGCTGGGGCCCGATAGATGTAAGAAGGGCCCCTTTGCACCCAAAACGCCTGATTCTATCCAATATTCAAAATTAGTTTACTCTTTTACACTAAACCAAAAACTATGACATAATAATAATTTCAAAGGATAATTTAATCATGCAACAGTTTTGAAATTAATGTCAGAGGTCCACTAAGCAGCAGTTGAACCATGGCGCATAAATTGGCAATAAAAAAACTAAAAATAATACGCATAATTAATGAAAAAAACTCAGAATACAAGCTTAATTCGAACAAATTGGAGCCATAGATAAAAATTGAGTAGGGACCTTAAAATATTGAACGAACAACTGAAGCCAACCGTAGTGGGAATTAATTAAGTCCTTCATAGAATAAAAATGGTAGAGATTGAACCAAGAAAGAATTTTAATAAAGTAAGATCACGTAAACATTGATGGCGGGTCCTTCGTTCGTGACAAACGGGAAAATTGTCGGACTGCTAGTGATGTCCATTATTTAGATCAGTTAAGTTGATTGAGAAATAAAAGTAAATAAAATACGGTTCCGTGAACTTAAAAGCTTAATTTTCTTTTTATTTTGTTTTCTAAATTTCACGGTTTGAATATTTTTTATTGGAATTGAACAGGTCTTTGATTGTGATCCATCTTTTAAGTAGCCAGGTTCCCAGGGCCCGTTTTGTCACACAGGCCAGGCCGATAACGCACCCGTCCAGGCCGTGACAGGCTCCGTGGCACCACCACTCCCAACAGATCGGATAGCTAATGGCAAATAAAAAAGTTGACCCGTCGACTGTTCGTACAATCTGTCTACAGGGCGCAATCTGTAAAACAACTGGCGGTGGGAACAGGTCTTTACGCTGTTCTAAAGCTTGATATATAATTAAATTGTTTTATTTAAGTTAATCATTTCTTTATTTCTGTTATGTAAAGAAAATTTTATTGGTTTTAATTTTTCTAATGCCAACAAAAACTACCTTCTGAAATCAAATATGAGCCCGCAGACCATCTAACCTACCCACTCATACCAACCCAATTACAAAACTCGGTCCTCAACCCACGTACCTCCAAAAATACGTGAACTCAAATAAATAAATAATTACAAATCGGTTTAAAAACACACACGGATACAAATAGGTCAACTAATAATAGGCACTTTCTGTCTGTGTATTTGTTTATGACATTGTGACCTTTTTGAATAGTACTCGTTGTGTGGACCGAGTGTGCACTCATGATAACGTTCCTAGGACGCCACATACGCCTACCGCTTATTAACGAAGTGATGGTGACACTTTGAATCAGTATGTTTTATAGATTTATAGCTATAATGTATACACACAAATGTAACGTGGTCTGTTATTTGCTAGAAATTTAAATTAAAGACATGTTTTTACGCGGCGCCATCTTGCCTAAGCTAATGTTAGATACGAGTATACTAATCAAATTAACTAAAATTTAATTAGCTGAAAGAGTATAAACATTTAGTTTGAAATTACAAAATTACTTCGGAACAGCTTTCATCGTGAACTACCAATAATTTACTTAAGACTTAAAGTCAACTCTTCTTCCACAAGCTATTAAAATACATTTCAAACTTTTACTGTTGGTTTAAATTTTGAATGAAATATTTTGGTAAAAATAAAAATACAAGTTCTGCTTTGAAAGAATCTGCAAAGGTGTTCAAAGTCTGCTGCCACCCTAAGATTATTGTGTTACTCTAGGCATCTAGCAATGGACGCTAGGGTAGGAATTTTATTAAAAAAAAACTCTGATTAATTACCCGACTGTGACCGTTATTGGATAGATTATGTTGTACAGAAGTGTGAATAACTTATTTATTACTTATAGTAAGATAAGTGAATTCATTGCAACATCACGACTCACAATGGTAGTGAGGTGTCCAGTAATACGTATATAATTAATAGCAGCAGCACGTAATGACCGTTGACTGAAGTCCTCCTGCACTCGGAGGGTGCGTCTTAAATGAGGGCTATTATGAGGGATCGCACGTGAAAAGAACCGTGGGTGGTATGGGTCGAGTTGTGCTAGTTATTTTTCTAATACAATATCTTTATTTCATTCATAAATAATTACAGTCTCGATAGCAAACCAAATAGGAAATTGAAACAAATAGATCTTACAAATAAAACAAGTTCGCAAATCATCACTCACCAGCTATGTATTATGCATCACTAATGAGCGTTGACACACACACGGCTTACTTGCCAACTCACTATCCCCACACTAGACACCCTATATTATTAAACATGTACTTATAAATATACTCATCAGTCATCACATCTTTGTATCAAGTATTACCAAACTAATAGCTCAGTCCAGCCCAGATCTTGGTTTACGAGATCATCTTTTCATACTGGTGATTTGTCTTGGCTTCGTTTGCTATTTTTTCTAATAATAAATGTATGCCTATATATGGATATGTATAACTAATAAAAAAAAACTTGAGAGGGGACACCCGGATGGAACGAAGTTCCTTTCGATTAATTAGTGAAGGAATTGTTATAAAATTTATATACATTATATATATATATATATAATATAATAGAAAGACGAAACGAAAATAACAGGCTTGCTTTCTATGAGAGAGAGAGAGAGAGAGAGACAGACAGAGAAACACGCGCACGCCGCACGACTTACAACTATAGCAAAAAGTGTCGTCATAACTTTTGGTATTAATTTTTTCCGTCTAGCCCCCTTTCGCAACGTGCGATAAGGAACTTCGTTCCAAAAACATTCAAATAAAAGTTGTATCTTAATTATTTTAATGGGTATATACAAAGGTAAAAACAAACAACATAAAGTTCATAATTCTAAACTGTTACCTCCAACATCGCGTCACAGAGCATTTAGGAGCAACAAAGCTGCCTTAATTATCATATTGTTGTATAAAATAGTCGTTAAAAGTCGACAGAAGTCGATAACATTCAACTTGGGCCATTGTAAAAACAAGCCTCTAGAGAAAGTAAATAATTCTACGGGAACACGGACCACGTACTACTATGCTCCGTTTATACTACTCGGTCACGTGCTCGTACTGGCCATGCTGCAACTATTCCTTTGATACATACAATCTTTTTATGCAACTCACTAATTTTGTAAAATGCGAAAGTTTCGTGAGTGTGTATTTCTTTACGCTCAAGTGGATGGATTAATTTTAATCAAATATGGCATGGTGGTTGCAGTGATTCTATACTGACACGTAGGCTACTTGATATCACCGTAAGGTATCCTTGTGGGAATAGGAAACCAGAAAACTCCCACGCGTGTAGGCATCAAATAATATATTTTGAAGACCAGAAGGTTTCTGTTTTCTTTGTACTGTATACTTTGTTTGCAATTTAATTTACTTATTCTGGTTGAATAGTACTCTTAAATAGCTACTTAAATAAATAAGGATAGTATTTAAACGAGTGACTGTAATACTAAGTGAGCGTATAGTATTACTAAGTTAGTGAATTATAAAACGGTCGAATAATATTCTATCCATGCGACCACATTACTAAGTGAGCGACTAGAAATACAGAGTGAGCGACTGACTGCGAGTGACGAGAAATTACTAAGTGAGCGACTGACTATACTAAGTGAGCGACTCATAACATTTGAGCGATGCAAGTCGTTTCTGGCACTCGCCGGCCGCTACCACGGCACCGCTCGCTTCGCTCGCTCGGCTCGTGCGTATCACAGTTTTAACCTAATCTATTTCTAGTCGCTCACTCTGTATTTCTAGTCGCTCACTTAGTAATGTGGTCGCACGGATAGAATATTATTCGATCGTTTTATAATTCCCCAATAAATAATAATAAATAAATACTATGGCATTTACAGAGATAATAAACATTAAATAAAAATATATGAAATGTTTTAAAGTGTTAATTGTTGCTGACTGTACTTGCCACGCAAGTTGATCTAAACGGAGCAGAATATTTTCATAGCGACAAAAAATCTTCATTGAAGTCACGTTGCCTCACTAATTTGCTCCCGGAGGCCTCTCTTGAGTCATGTCCGGAATTCACTATATTTGGTCAGTAATTTCAAGATGAGAGCCTCTATTTTATATTAGGATTATTATAATTATCTTTTTAGATATAGAAGGTCTCTTACGGAAAGGCAGTAGAGGCATCATGAATACTTATGCTATACAATTCCAACTGTTGTTACCCCTTAATTGTGGGAACCCTATTAGCATTTTCAGGCACTTTGGACATATTTTCCAAAGCGTCATCCGTCTTGGCGAGAGTAACTTGAGCTCTGTAATATAATTACATTCTAGTCAGAGGTCACCATAATATATAAAACACTCAATGAAACAAATAAAATATCAATAAACAACAGATGTCCAACAACCAACAACACAGTCAGACAACATCGGACAGTAATTGAATGTTAACAATAACAGCGACTCATAAACTGGCGACACTTTTATACATAATACGCAACGCATACCGACATACAGTTGAAATTTTACATACATAACATTTCACACCATTATTTTTAACGGCACATCTGATTTACGTAAACGACACGTGCAACTCGTGTAATACGCGGTAAAGTTGTTCAAATGAAAATGTATTCAAAAAATAAAAGTGACATCGTGACTTTTGTATACAAAACTGAGTTTAAATTGATGGTCCGGTGCATCCCATCACGCATGGAGGGGTGACCGAGCGCGCGGAACGTTTTAATGTTCCCTGTTCATGGCCCGCTTGTTGTCTATACCAAACGCCTAACTCCTTTCTCGGTTCAGCCAACTCACGTACAGTTCGTTTTTAAATCTAAAATCTAACAAAATCTTTTCTTTTTAAACTCACAGATCATTTCGGACATTTTTTCTAATTTGTATACTATAAAATTTTGCCACGAAGACAGCTTGAATGGATGTTAGTGTCATCACTAATAAGAAGTAACAACCCTCGTTTTATAGCCGACTTTAATTCTTACGAATGCAAGGAATTTTGGGTGCTGACGCGACACCCGAAATTAAAGATACGCGATTCAACCGGTGCGATGACAGGGGGGAGTGATAATTATGAAAAGTAGGAACGCCTACGCCTTCTCCTTGCGGTCAAAGATGAGTTTGCCAGTAGAATATTTTAATATAATATGGAGTTCCCGTGGTAACCGCTATCGGTACTGATAATCGCTAGCAAGCCTCTTTGAGCGCCTTAATGAAGTGTTCCCTGGAGAGCGATTATTATATTTTTTATTAAAAGAGTCTGTGAGTTGATGAGAAAATTTGTATTGTACTATCTCTAGAGCTTTACCTCTGCTTTTATTGTAAAGTGTTCTCGAAAAACAGAAACAATTAAGGACCGTTATGCGAACAAAACGTGTAACAACAATAAAACGTGGGGATCTCAATCTTGTCTGACCGTTACCGGAGTTAAACGACCGACGCCTATTTCCGAACATCCGTTACACAATTCAATACGAGTCATTATCATAAAAAGGAAACAATAACCGTTTAAAATTCGAAAATCAGTATTGCTCTTTTTTATTGGTGAAAAATCGCAATTTGTGAGAGAAGATCGTACGAAAGTTAAATTTGAATTTCCGGCGGTAGTCGGCGTTGTCGGTGGAGCTCGGCTCGGACCCCTGTAATTAGAGGCTAATGAGAGCAACTGTACGTCTTTCTGTCCCGCTGTGACGTTCATTTTTCTGGGATTTTTTTGTGAGGTTTCTTTTTTATTACGTGACGACTGCTCTCATTATGTTTACGAATTTTATATTTGTGTATATAAAAAAACTTATTAACTTTTTGGTCAAAACCATGAGACATTAATGTATTCCTTTGCTGCATATTAATACAATGTTATGTGCAGGCTTTGACTTTGAGCGTCGACTATTTAATATAATAAATTGACCGGAATATTTTGGACTTCCATTATAAGGCTTCTCAAAGCATAGCCAATAAATATTAAACAGTAGGAGACTTCCACATTTTCTGGATGTTTTTATTCTTGGCCAAGTGGATTTATCTAGTTAAGGACGCTCCAGACTTTTCTAAAAGCATTCCATTCCAAATTTTTCTAGCACAGAATTTTCGACATCTTTCAACACGTTTACTTAATAGAACCTTTTCTACAGAATTCAAATGCTTTTTCTTCTTTAAAACAACTTTATTGTATAGTTTTTACAGAAATAATAGACCGCGTACTACTGTTTTTTATTGATATTACAAGATCTTGTCTTTTTATTTAGTTTATATTCATACAAAGAGGGCTAATCTATTGCCGCTGTCGCGCAACTGATTTTACTAATCACTTAAACAGTTGCAAGTAGAAAATGTACGAACTCGCATACAATGTTAAAACGGCGTTTAAAGCCAATCGGTTCTGACTAACTTTTTTGTAATTTGAACCTAAATAGATTCAGATTACAAAAAAGTTGTTGTCTATTGTGCCATGTCTGTAGTGCCCAATAACGGCAATTGGCAAAATGTGGGCGTGCAATACACCTCTGCCTATCCCGCTGGGAATATGTGCTTGATTATTATGTATGTATGTTTCATATTAACATTACATTACAAAATATCGTTTAAAAAATCCTTCACGTCATTGCCGACTGAGAAGGTTCCCAGAATGCTGGCTGTGTTGCCACGTTGGATGGCGATACTTTGGGCCAGAAAATAGCCAGCCTTCTGGTCCTGAGAAGCATCGATTAGGCGTTTAGCAATGTCTCTATAAAGGCGGCGAGCACTCGGACCCCATGACCCCAGTGTCTCAACCCCAAACGGCTCAAATATGTAATCACCTGCTAGGTTAGCATATTTACGCCGTTTAAGGCCTTCAGCCGATGCAGCAGCAGCGCCGGCACATCCGGATGTGCTTGGAAGGTGTCAAGGTGCTAAGGTGTCAACGCATGTAGCGTCCCACACCAAAGGCCTTTCCATCTTCCACGGTAGCAACGACATACCGTCCGGTCTCTTTCCATCGCTTCGTGCTAAACCATTTGGTTCACGTACGGCCGGAAGACCTGCGGTGGAAAGAGCCCTACGAATTATGTCGTTTAGAATAGCGTGCCGAGGTATACGACCTGCGCTTCTGCTACAAGAAAGGCCATGGTGTCCCAGATTATCGACGGCTACTCCACAGGTGCAATGATGCGGGGATACACAAGGTGTACCCAGCCGAAGACAAGTGGCAATGCGGAAGGTTGTGTCGTCCAACATTGTACCGATGTTGGGCGATGGGAGCGCCTGGATCCATAACCCTGACTCCCATTCTCCAACAGCTAGTAGGCGTGCACGCTCTGAAATATTGACAGAAGTGTCAATTAGTGTATTAATTCTCAATTTACAGAGCGGTGAATCCCACAATCGCTGTGAGCCTAGGCGTGAGGGCAGGTCAGTGTCGGGGCAAGACATCCTCCAAGCATTTATGGCATCGGTCTTGCATCGCACCTCGGAATCAATCAGTGTATTTGACAAAATTTTCCTGACTAATTCTTCGGTGCTATGGACCGACTACAGAAATGCTGGCAGACTGACATCTGTGACTCTACGAATACCTAGCCCGCCCAAGCGAACTGGAAGAGACGCTTGGACCCAGGCCCGGTCATTAATATTTACATTTAAAATTTTACACAAAGAATTTTGTATTAAGTTGTCTAGTCTGCCCAAAATTTCTAAATTTATCCAAAATTGTCCTGAACGGAGGGCATGTGTAAATTTGGGTACGAAAAGACAAAAACGAAGAATAGTGAAAGCTGAATGAATACTGATATTACATAGACTATCAATAACCTGATCAAAATTTTGAATTTTTTCCTCGTTAAAAGTGGAAAAGCCATCTTCTAAAATCGGGGACCCTAGGAGGCGTAAAGAAGTTTTGTCCAAAACTTTTATGTTGGGGGCCAAAAAGTTGAATTTGGAGATTGTTGTTAATTTATCTGTGTTTTCAGATATAAAAATCTCACATTTATTCGGGTTCAGTTCTAAGCCAATTGACTGAAACTCGTTCTTTATTAGGGCTAAATCTTGTAAAACTGTTTCATATTCATTTTAAATCAGTCCATTTAATAAAATTTAAACCTTTGATGAAATACATAACATAGTAGGTAGGTTACATCGGTACCAACACCGTTAATTAGGGAGTTAGAGTGATCGCTTCTCAAAGACAAAACACGATTGGTAACAAACACGCCCTGTGGCTCATCCCACGCCCTGATGGTTCCAAGTCGCGACAATTTTTGACTAATTACACCTCCGCCTGTGATCGTTCATTCGCTCATCCGTTCACTCGGAGGCGCTCCCCAGTTTTTCGACAAGAAACTTTTGCCAATTAACAGAGGCTGCCACCGTCGCAACTTCACTGGGACTTTCGTTCGTCAACTAATTGTGACGTATATTTAGAAGACAAATTTTGGCTGCCTGAACATTATCTCTTACACTATGTGAATGTTGCTCCTTTTGTTTTTCAATACGAAGTTGAAGAGTACTATTCTTTATTCTGTGGTTGGAGGAAGTTCAAGAAAATTTCACGTTTACGTATTTTAAAACTAAAGATTTTTGGTTTCAAACTGCCTATTAATTTGACTGCCTCGGTGGTGTAGTCAGTTGAACGTACTTTAAACTGCTACCCCAGAGGTCCAGGGTACGCTTAATATTTGTTTCGGAGATTGGGTATTTTTTTATTATAACAAGCGTTTAATACATATTTGTATCAGTTTACTGATAGCACCTTAAATTGTCCTTACATATTATTTATTTTCTTTATTTTTTCACTTCATCAACCTCGCCTGCAAGAGTTGCAATGCTCCTGCCGGACGAAGCCCGATGTATTCTATTTGTATTTATGTAGTATTATACTTTATAGTTTAATAGATTCGTAACTGTAATTTATTATTAACTAGCTGTTGACCGCAATTCCTTGGCAGTTAGCGTGCCTCAAAATTTAGATAATTTAGTTAGTTAGGTCTCTAATATCTACTGTTAAAAATTCTGTAATTTTACATGCAAAAAAATTACATAAACCTGTAAAATTCCCTTAAAATCTGGGAAACTTACGGAAAAATATGAAATTTTACGTAATTTTCGTGAATTTTACATTTTTTCCTTAAAATCGCCAATTTTCATGAAGTTTTACATAAAATTTATGTAATAGTCATGTAAATTTATGTAATAGTCGTGTAAATAGTTATGTAAAAATACAGAAAGGTTAGGGCAACGAAAGTTGCCCAAGAATTATGTAAAAAAATTTAACAGTGTACATCATTTTCATAAAACCAGTTAAATAAGATCTTAATTTGTATATGACCGATCAAAATGAGATTCCTTCAATAAATTTTACTTTTGTAACTTGTTTTATTTATGTACCTAAATAATTTGTCAAGCGGGCTAAGCCGCGGACGTACCCCTAGTAATAAATAAAGTAATAATGGTAAGTATAATGCAGATTAGAGGTTACTTAAATTTAATTGTGTTAAGACAAACTAAAATAGGAATTTCATTAATTATCAAAGTTATGACAGTTGTCATAAATCAGTCCAGTAATGAATTATTACAAAACAGTGAAATTCAATTAGAAAGAGTTTAAACTTTTTTGGAATAATTGTTCACTTTCTATTGCAGATAGGAATCAAATCAAATAAAAATGAGTTGCTATTCATTTTTCTTACTAAAACTCGAGAATGACGGCCGATTTGGCTAAATGTTCCTAAAAGTTCAGGGAAGGTCGCCGGGACAGCTAGTACCATAATATATAATACATTGTATTTAAATTATAATAATAGACTAATATTAAACCTAGATAGGTTTAATATTAGTCTAACTAGCGAACGCGCGAGGTTTCACCTGCGTTTTTTCAGTGTCGTCTAACTATTCGTTGAATACAGTTTAAAACGGTTCTCTAATTTTATTGTTGTAAAAACACCGAAACTTTGAAAGAAATAGGCATTATAATATAATGTAATTTTGCAATACACCTCTGCATACCCCTTCAGCAATGAGTGCTCATATGTATGTAACTTTTAAAAAACATATGCAACTTATATCTCACTCATCGATCATCAGTATACCTACTCGTACATTTTAATCATTACATTTTAAAGCTTTTCCGGTAAGTGCTCATTAAATGACAAAACAAAAAGCAACCATTAACCTCATTGGTCGATAAACTAAAGTGCTTTTCACTAATTATCACGAAACCCGGATAATGATTAAAATATGTACACACACGAACCATACGATATGTTCGGTAAAAATTATATGGAAATATTGAAATTGTCTTGATACTCTCCGAGTTCATGATTATATTACTTCATAGGTATATCTGTTAACATTAGTTAAGAAATTCGGATAAATGTTCGTCACTCACGAGTAAAGGGATATTGGTGCCTTGGTTATTTACCTATGTAGCCTACGAGTACATCCTGGATTAACTCAGAATACTAATTATTACGGTGTAGTTTCTTTTCGTATTTTTTGAAATTGAACTAGATATTTTAGGGTTCCGTACCCAAAGGGTAAAACGGGAACCCTATTACAGAGACTTCACTCCATCCGTCCGTCCGTCTATCTTGCGTTGTATCTCATGAACCATGACACTTAGAAAGTTGAAATTTTCACAGATGATGTATTTTTGCTGCCTCTATAACAACAAATACTAAAAAACAGAATATAAAAAGTATGTAAGGGGCATATATACAACAAACGTAATTTTTTTCTTTTTTCTACAGGACCCTTTTTGCGCGAGTCTGACTCGCACACGCCGGTTTTTTTTTGTTGAAACCTTTCTTTTCAAACATTGGTAACATACTTTGTTTTCTTTTACAGCCTTAAGACATAAATTGGGCTCGAAATTTCCAACTATGTATTATGTCTTGTGATCTTTATAGTTTAGTTGGTCAGAATATTCTTTACGAAAGATAACTGACACTGTTTCCAATCTAATCATAAAAATGCACTTGTTAAAAAAATATATCAAACAAGACATAAATAATAAACTCATATTAATTCATAAACTAACAACCCACCATCACCTCACAAATGAACACGCGACACATAAAAATCCATCAATTCACCTGTCACAATGGACAATGCAAATCTGGAAACCGACCGCAGAACATCAATTTCGTCCAATTTCCTCGCGTGTCCATCCAGCTTCAGTACATCACTACAGTCATTGTGCGGCACGTGCCACCGCTAATCCATTAGTGATGCGACTTTTACACAATACGCTTTGATGTGGAACGACTGAAACCCGAAAATGCATGTTGTTAGTGCACAGTGTACAGATTATTGGAACTACATTTAGTATTTGAGGGTTACTTCCGTCCCTAACTATAGACTCACTCTTGTATTTATTACATTGCTACAATAACGGTACAATAAAGCATGTTTCTGGAAGCGATACCTACATTTTTGTTTCATAGTTAACCGGAAAAAATACTGAGATATATGCTTTCAAAATTATTCTAAAAATAATAACATAAAACTGAATACGTATCAAAAAAAAATATTCTAGCTTTCAGTTTAATTTGCGTACTAACTTTGTATTAAAACTAAAACCACCAAATCCTGCCGAGCAAAAATCGCACATCTTTTTTATAAATACTCACAAATTGAAATGCAACTTGGTGAAGCAAAGGCAAAAAAATACTACCAAAAAGTTTATTT
This sequence comes from Nudaria mundana, assembly GCA_963556515.1. Taxonomy (NCBI): domain Eukaryota; kingdom Metazoa; phylum Arthropoda; class Insecta; order Lepidoptera; family Erebidae; genus Nudaria; species Nudaria mundana. The sequence goes on along the minus strand of OY748293.1, from coordinate 21,561,153 downwards.
GCCACCAAGACAGTAATCAGTGCAAAATATAGTCGGACTCACGTACGAATCAGCGTCAGCGCGGGGAACGCGAAAATAAAGTTTTGATGTAAAAAGTTCTTTTTATTTGGTGTGTTGAAAACAAACTTGGCGATGCTCTGCCGTACTATATTATGTTGTGAAATGATTTCTTTAACATATTTCGGGCAGATTTTTGTACACGTTTTTTAAACTTACAAAGGATTTGGTCCAAATCCGCAACATTTTTTTTACATTTACGTAAGGTTTTTAGGGTTCACTCGCAACTTTTAAACATAAATTATAACTAGTAAAACACGATATTTCAGAACAATATCAAAGAGTGGTATTTTCTTCGAAGGTTAGTAGCAAAGCTATGTTGAATGAATGACTCTTTTGAGTCAGAAAGGGGTTCTGAGATTAGTTCTTGCTTTTTATATATTCGAATAAAGAAGGTATTCGAATTTACCAACAAAAAAATAATACCGTCTAAAAACCTGTAAGTGTCAAAATATTGTAATGGTAAGTTAGATGTTAAAAACAGCTGCTGTTCTCTTTGGAACAGTCTTGATAATGCCTCGTTTAGAGGCGAAACAATTGTCGACGTTTTGTTGTCGTTTAACTCTGCGAAAAATAATGCTATTATATATATAATTAAAAAGTTTTTAACATCTAACTTACCATTACTTTGTCATGGATTTTCGCCAGGTAACGCCTGTTTCCATCCAATATTTGTCAAAATATTTTTATCTTAATATTCTTACCAAGGGAAAAGCCTCAAAAAAAATATTAAAATAAAAATCCCTTTCACCCATAAATTATAATTTTACGTCGTCGAATATCAAAACCCTCATTCAGCCATAAAACATCGATACGCTAATAGAATCTCTCGGTATTTAGGGCCTTCCATACTGAAAACTTTTACCGTCGGCACGGGCGGGTTACCTCGCGTACCGAACGCGCGTTGAATACAAACGAGCGAATCTTAACCCTCAATCTGCCGGGTGCATGTGAGTTGCGATAAACGTCCCAAGTGAGCACTGGTTTTTAAAATAAAATTAAAAAGCGTCTTTTCTTTGTTAGTGATGAACTTGGCTCACTTGATCTTTAATTTAAAAAAAATCCTCTTTGTCTATATAAATTTGGCTGATTTTGGTCTTGAAACATTTGTGGAGTTTCAGGGAAGGCTTAAAAGGTAAAAGGTACAAAGTAAATACGAGACTCAGATACAAACATTTCCTTAAAAAGTTTATCTGGACCGGGAATTGAACTTGATACCTTGTGTACAAAGCGTCTGTGCTTACCTCTTCGAGAAAAGAAAAAAACAATGATTACCAATTATTACTGTAGAGCGACCTTTCAAGTCTATAGCTTAAGAGATTAGACACCATACTATCGCAATGTGCGTCTCAAATCACCAAGTGTTCTATCAAACGATCAACAAAGATAAAAGACAAAAAGCCCTTTCAAGTGTTGGAACATCTCATTGTTCCTTAAATAGGACATTAGAGGAATTTGTTAGACTCGTCTGCGACACATGTCTGCTGTCTCGATCGGATCCCGATCTGTGAGAGGACTTAATAAAATGATACTTAAAACTTTTATCTTTACAATTTATAAGCGATAGCGATTTAATAAAATGTTATATATGAAATGGTTTCTCGCTGGCTGGCTTGGTAAGACTATGATTTTCTACTACTATGATTAATCGCAGATTCATAATTAAAATGTATTCTTAAAATTTTAATAAAATATTTCCAAGCTAGTTCACTACTGCAGTTCTGCCGCGTTCCAATAGTACCCAATTAAAAAAAAAGTGTGTGTGTCAGCTCCGACGCACGACTGGAGTTTACTCCTTAAGTACGAGTATCTTACCATAACAAATTAGAAAGTTGCGCACTAAAGGTGCGCACCAAAAACGTGACACGATTTTCGTTACTTGTTAGTAGGTTTTACCCCTTGGATTTTTCTCATACCGGGCGCCTTATATATGAAAATCGATTCTTAAGGAGTAAACTCCAAAAAACAAATTGAAATGTGAGTTAAATATCATAAAACTCATTAATTATAAATGATGAACAAACTTATTGTACACTATTCCACAACTTTATTTGATTTATTTTCAGCGACCGGTTTCGCTTTTCAGCATTATCAAAAGTGTTTTACTTCACTGTCTCATTTGTAATAAAACCATTGTAGAAGAAAAAGTAACTGATAACTTTTCTCCTATGATGGTTAATTATAATAATTAAAAATATATTTTATGTTATGTAAATCCCTTTTTAAGTACAAAAGATTATTATACAAAGAAATAATCTATATTAAAAAGAAGTGTATTTTACTAATAAATTAGTTTAGTTTGAAGGGTGGATGTGAATATTTTCACGTGCAATTGCTATCAATTTTAAACCACAGTGACATACAAACAAAAATACGTATCAAACGAACTGCCGCTGCCGCTTATGAATTAAGTTAGTAGATGAAACGTTAGTATGTACTGCAGAATCTTGAGCCCCTCAGATTTCTGTTACTTGACACACTCACGAACTGACGACTGACGAGTTCATCGGAATTTGTGTTAACTCTTTTATGGTATTTGTTTATTGGCTGATCTCTTTATTATTGTTTTTTTCTTCCTCCGGATTCTCACTAAGAAAAATGGTAAAATTTAGATATTCGTGTCCTTCGTTGGTTTCAATTCAATTTCTCCAATCTTCAGTATCACGCGTTTAGTGAGTTCCTAGTAGTTACGTAGCAAGCTACGATTAGCGTAGCTCGCTACGAACTTCGTAGCTCTCTGTAGAGATACTCGTAGAAAGACTTTGACGATTGTGTTGATTGTTGTTTGATTTGGCTGATTGCTATTTAAAAAAATACATTATTATTTAGAACAGCTATTTAAAAAATTATACATAAACTGTATTTTTTTAAAACACTATATAACATGTTTTTATTTTACTATCACTTTCACTCTAATGCACAAAACATACGGTATGAAGAAAACAACATTCGTGTTAGCGTCTCAAACAAGTTTCGTTTGCATGCGATGATGGGTATAACATTTTAGAAACAATTCCAAAGTGTAATGTTCGAAAAATAAGATTGTTATATCGTCTGTGCTCCAGCTCAGCTGCCAACTCAGGCAATTGGCTCACGCGTGACTTTGCATGCTCTAGACAGATATTCTTTGCCAATATTTTATCGAGTGTAAAAGAGGTGCCACAAAGATCTGAGACTCCCAACGTGAAAAATATATAACAACAAAAGGGTGTGCCAAGTAAGAAAGGAAAGTTTTAACTAAAATTGTATGAAATATTAATTTTAGTATTCCATAGAAAAACCACTTCAGTTATTATAAAGGTTAATAAAATCTCTGTCTTTGTAGGACAAATACCTTAATATAAGTAAAAATCTAGGTAATCTGCTTCCTCAGCCAACTGAGCTCTCGTCTCACTGTGAAAGCCAGATACAAACTGATCCGTTTTGTTTTCTTAAACTCTCTCTGCACGGAAAAATATCAACTTTGAGGTAAGTTTTTTAATTCTTTATTTATATACAAGTCTAGCTTGGTGAAATAATCTAACCGTTCCTAATTTCCACGTGAACTTATTTCTGAAAAAAATATAAATTTTATAGAGTAAAACACGGGGCCTTTCAAAATATAAATATATCTAATATCTTCAGAGACTTGGTTCTTAAACAAACGGGCAAACAAGTAATAAATATGAAAAAAAAAAACCGACGGCACTTGTTTCACTATAGTTATAAATTTAATTCGTTAGACTTAAGATGTTGATAAAAAATTGCATTATTATTTCAGATTCACTCATAATACATATTTTTAATATTAAACCGTCCAAATTGAATACTTGAAAACGTCTTTAACATTTTCAAAAACCAACATTTTCGTGAAACAGTTACTTACAAAACCACATCACACATACATTTCAAAGGCAAATGAAAATCTCTCGTAACAGCACAATTAAAATCTGAACAACCTTCTTAAACAATAAGCAGATCTCGTTAAAACACGCTACTTTATAATCGCGTACGTTGTGAACTAATTTAGTTATAAATGAGATGTTGCGCACTCAGCCACAAAGCGTCTCAAACAAACTCATTACTGCTCCGACGTTATTTTAATAGTCAAAGTATACATTATGGAAATACATACGAGCTTCTGTGACTATTTACTTTTATTTCAAACTGTTTGTGTCAAATGTGTGTATTATTCGTGATTCTTAAACGTGATTTAGTCAGGATTCATTGCAATATTTTGTTATTACCACAAGATAAATGGATGTTTTTGTCATTCTCGATTTGCACAGTATTCTGACACGAATATCAAGGTATGAGGATGAGGATCATTACGACTACATCTCAATATGACTAAATAGCCTGAATGACTAGATCGTTTTAGGGCTGACTAGCGTGTGGTCTACATCGCCAAAGTATTTGACAAGGTAGCATAACGATAAAATATAATCATCCTATATTATTCATCCAGAAAATGGTTTAACTATGTACCAATTTGCTCAAAGAACTAAAGAACTTAGAGTGGTCGAGTGATAAATAGTTTAACATATTGACAAACTTTCCTGGAGTCTAAGACACCCTGTTCTGCAAGTGGTGCACCCGTTGACATATCGAAATGTTGCTAAAAGTTATAACAACTTTGTTCATACGTTATATTATTATCTTTTTATTGTTGGCACTTAATAGAACCTATAGCAGGCCTACGTCACTCGCCTAACAATCTAACTAAAAAAAATGCGTGACGTCAGTGACAACTTGAAATTGTAAGTCATTAAGGGTTGTCTCTTGTTTGTGATACAGCATTGACCATATAGTTAATATTGAGGCATTAACGTCATAATTATTGGTCAAATTATGCTGGTACTTTCCTGACAACCCTAACGTTCGAATTATGTTCTCTGTAAACAAAATAATGTGAATAAACTGGCGAACACAAACCTTAGCAAAATCCAAAGTCCTAAAAAAACTTCAGTCAAACCAAGCCCATTTTCAGGTGAACTCGTAATCGTAAAAATGATATTATCCACTTCATTTTACGAATACCACACTCGTCATGAGGTGTGTCAAACACCTAATTTATATGAGGAATCGCACTCCGCTGTGGTGAGATTTTACGAGCCACACAAATTGAACTTGTTCGAGCCTCCACTTGATTAATATTTCTAGAGAGAGACATGAATAAACTTTGCGTAAACGTTTGAATTAAATACACTTCTTTAAAATTCCTTTTTAATATATTAGAATTTTTGTATACCTAAAAAATTTAAAAAGGAATCTCTTTTCCCCTTGGTCATGGCGCGGCGGCGTCACGCGTAAACGCCTGATTCAATTGTATTGCTTCTAGTTTTGTTGTGTTTGATATTGCCAGGGGAAGGAACCGGGGTCTAGGCGTGGATACCCTCTCGCTGGAGACCATGTTTCAAGCCATGGTCTCCAGCGGGAGTAGGTGGACGTAGCCGTGTTCTTCTGCGAGCAGGTAATGCTCGCGAAGGCTATTCAGACGGTGGGATAGTCACCCGTCGTCCTTAAAGAAGCATGCTAGATTCACTCACCGACGCGGGATAAAACCCTACCCCAACGACGCGGGATTCTCATCCCGACCAAACCCCCGAAGAGGGCACACAGGTGGCCAAAGTCCGCCGGGCGCCACAGGAAATAATTTCTGCGTGTGTATCAGAGACGCCCGGCAACGGACGCGGCATTGGGACCCGGAATTTAAAAAAAAAGGTGAAGGAACCGATTCAAGTTGCCACGTTGGATGGCAATACTTATTATTTTGCCCTCTGGTCTTGAGAAGCATGGAACCGAGCGCTTGGACCCCTACTCGTTAACTAGTTGTAAATATTACGTAACGACTATATAATATTCTGTACACGTAGTAAGGGTCGAACCCTTAGGGTATATTTTGTTAGAGGCTTCTCTGTCTGTCAACAGGTGCATTGCGTGCAAGTGATGATAGATTGGGCCCTAGAGTCCTGAAGAACCTTTTAACTTAATAAGATAGAATACAACATGAACACGATATACTCTTTTTCGTTATTTGATCCAATAGAGAAAAAAAAACTGTATGAACTAGACAGTACCAATTTCTTCGTATACCCAACAGACAATAAATGTGGGCGACTTATAAAATGGCTAACAAAATTTAAAACAGATATTTTCCATTCTGGTCTGTCAACTTGTATGTACACCTTAATCTTCAAAGATACTGAACAATACAAGAAGCTTATCTCAGGACTACATTATACGCTTTCATAAAAAATTAACGACAACTAAAACAAGTACTCACATTATTCCACGCGGTGGGAGTTATGGGAATCAGATAGTAGGTAAACAAATTACAAGCCCACAACCATATATTATTAAGTATGCATAGCTGTGGGTAACCTGTTCACATAAATTCTAATAACATAAACAAACACTTCAAAGGGCTCATAATCTTCACACGCTGATTCAGTCACGTCTTGAAATCTAAATAAAATAGTCGGCTACATTATCCGCTCTAACGACTCAGAAGATAAATTTGGGGCGTCCCTTTTACAGTTTGTGAGGTGTTACGAGAAAGAGTGAGTGTGTGGTTTACTCACCTTACAATATATACGAGCGATTCTCCCTTGGTGGTACGGTTCTGTTTTAATACTCACAAGGAAGTTATTATGATATGTTTTTGGGGGATAATATAAAAGATGTTGTTGATGACTGGAAAAAAATATCATCGTAATATAAACTATTAGAGTTAGTTAGTAACATTCGTGTTAGTGACAAAATATGTTATAGGTGTTCTTAGAGTATGTATTGTTTACAACTGCTTCAATGGCGTGGTCGGTAGTGCATCGGTTTACGAGTCTCGGGTTCGATTCCCGGGTCGAATCAAATATTTGTGTGATCCACAAATGTTTGTTTCGGAGTTTGGGTGTTTTCTATGTATATTATGTATGTATTTAGAAATATACAAGTATGTTTATCAGTTGTCTAGATCCCATAGCACAAGCTTATAGCTTAGTTTGGGCTAGATGACGTTGTGTGAAAAAGTAGTATTAAGTATTTATTTATTTATTATTATTGAATGTACATTTAAACAATATATTCAATTCAAGATAAACGCATACGCGAACTCAAGGTGTCCACCTACAGAGTTATAATTTCTCAATTATTATCCCATTAAAAAAGAAATACTCACTTAATTTCTAACATCTACCGAGAGTAGTCTCTATACAGAAAAAAATAGGTAAAAAGTTTTTAAATATTTACCGATTCCCGCGGGAATGCATTCCCGGGATCAAAAGTAGTCTTTACACCTTATTACAAAAGCTATCAGCCAGTAAACGTCCCGTTAAAATAAGCCCAGCCGTTTCAGAGATTAGCAGATTAATCTGCTAATCTCTGAACAATATTCAAAAGTAACACGTAGTTTTCTATTTGATATCGTTCAGCGACTACCTACCGCTCTAACACAACCTCATACCTCTGGGATATATGTAATGTAATAACTTCACAGAATATTGGCGAATACGATACGATTTTATGTTTTTTTTCTGTCACTGAATAAAGGTAGTAATTTGATATTCACCGGAGTATTGAAACGTGCTGTTACACTATTCTGTCTTATATTAAACTGAAATTTTTGGTTTTTTGAAAACTGTATGTTCAGATACAAGTTTGTTTCACTAATCTTTTTATTGTAAAATTATACAGTTTATTGTTACGATCATCAACTAATACGACTAGACCGATTTCGTAATGTTGTTTGTTCCTGTCTGCTCAGTAGATTTTTAATATATTCTTATTTTTATACCTAGCTATCTCCTTCTGAAGCAAATGAAAATAATATCAAATCACTCGATATAAATATGCTTGAAGTCACAGATACACTTAATATACGCATCGTAAGAGGAGCATTGATCTCCTTTTTAACCAACTTAAACTAGGTCGCCACCCTGCTTCGCGGCAGCATATTAGAGCGCAGCAAGCATCAAATATATTTATGCAAAAAATAATTATTTTTTCAAAAAAAATTTTGAGGGCCAAAATTTAAAATTCGGGCTCGGTTAGAATGATGTCAGTTAAATCTAGTTTAATTTGATATATAAATTGTTGAAATCGGTAAAGTATTGACAGAGATCTCGATAAGAAAGGATTGAACTTTCTTGCACCATGAGAGCTTCGCTCAGAGCGTACTAAACTGCGATCTAAAAAAATAGGAGGTACTCAATTCGACTGCATTTTTTTATGTTTTACCTCAACTCACCTCAATTTTTTTGAATATTTATTTTAATGGAAAGCTCCTTCTTCCCAAATAGTGTCATTTGGACAATTATTTAGTCCCATTTCGGTAATTTGAAGTTGGTTTTTGCGTCAATGTTTGTCACTCGAAATACATACACTGTGTTATCTACACTATATTTAAAGTACACAGTAGTACATAAGGTCAAAGTACATAATATTTCCAATAATTCCCCACCAGTCTCAGGTGGAGTTGTAGTTAAAAAACTGAAGTCATTTTTTCCACTGACACCCCTTGTTTACTGCCCACTAACATGGTTAATGGTTGACATAAAACTGTAGTTCATTATCGTCGCCATGTAATGTTCTACATATCCGTTTCGATCGCGTGCTCTTTTGTGTTTTAAATACGTCAAAGAGCATAGTAATACACATGAAGTAAAAAAAAACATTTATTCTATAGTAGGTGATTACATATTTGAGTCGTTTGGGGTTTAGACACTGGGGTCGTGGGTTTCGAATGCTCGCCGCCTTTATAGAGACATTGCTATACGCTTAATCATTGCTTCTCCATTTTCTGCCCCAAATTATAAGTATCGCTATCCAACGTGGCAACACAGCCAGCATTCTAGGAACCTTCCCAGTTGGCAATGACGTGGAGGGTTTTTATACGATATAACTATGTATATTGTAATTCTTTCTATAAATATATGTCATTACTTTTGATAGTAGGTATAATGAAACTCAGGTTTTATAAAATTAACAAAAAATAAGTGTACACCACACTTATTTTTTGTTAATTTAAAAGATCAATAAAACACACAAAAAAAGGTATTTTTCTAACTTTGTCTTTACTTCCGATTGTCGGCACTGATGAAACTTATATGTATTATACATTATGTACAAACACACGTGTTTACTTATTCTAATTATAGTAAGAGGAACACCTTTGATAATGCCATAAGACGAAACCGGTTAGGATTTTCATAAATAATTCAGTGGAATTAGAGTATAAAAGTATCTCTGAAGTTGCATTACAGATTTTTGTGCGGTTTTCACATCACATCAAATTGAGCTCAGCTTAGGGCTATATATTATAGTTATTTAAGCTGTTTTATCAAAATCGGATGACAGTAAATAATGTTATCGTCATCAACGTGGGTGGAACCGCGGGCAATAGCTTATTACATAATTCACGCCTCTTTCCCATGGAGATAGGCAGAGACTATGGATTTCCACTTGCTACGATCCTGGTATACTTCTTTCGCTTCCTCCACTATCATTACTATTTTCATACAAATAATAATAAATCTACAAGTATCAATTTTAAAAATGTACAATGGGCAGTCTTATGCTTAAAGTACATAATCTGCGAACAGCAGTGTTGGGTTATGTGCTTAATAATATTGTATGACTGTGTTTTGTACCAATGTTTTAGCATAAACTGTGATTGTTCCTAATTAATAAAATAAAATAAGTAATTTCTTACAGACAACCATTGGATGAACAGAAAAAAAAGAAAACTGAATAAACTGAGAAGTGTACCATACTCGTAACAGTTACTACCTTAATTAACTTAGAGGTTATATACAGGTACGTCACGAAGCTACTCTAATAATATCAGTAAACCCTATTACTGATATAGTTTCTAAACATTAACGACTCACTTAACTACAAATGGCTGAACATAAAAACCGGTGTAGACTAATTACTGCGATGACGTCAGGATGTCATGTCCACAGGCTATATTTACAAGTATTATACGTACTTTAATACAATTACAAATATATGATCACTTAAGAGTGTACATATTGTTAAAAAAAATAGTAAATACTAACTAATGCACGCGGCTTCCCACGGCAACATTAAGGACAAAAAGTAACCTATGTATTATACTGATATGTGACCTATATTATTTGTCCGTCAATAGTTTTCGCGTGAAAGTGTAACAAACATCTTTCCGTTACAAGTTTTACGTTTATAATAGATATTAAGTAGTATTGGTGGACAAACTTTTAATTTTGTCAAGAAGGACACATTTGTATATAGAAAGAAAAAAAGAAAGAAAGAAAGTTTTATTTCTTTCTTTCTAAATACGGAGACTGTTTATACATATCATTGGTCCTAACTAACGAATCTATTGGTACAATATATAGGTACTTCATATCTGCTTACCATGAGGTTTACATATATGGGTACACTATCTGGACTTCTCCTCAACATAGAGTCGATGAAGTCATAGTGATAATAAAGTTTCATTATATTTATTGCAACTGTGAGAAATTTAAATAGCTTTCAGGTTATTAATCAAGTAATCGTTATAAACACTATGGGTGTGTAAACCATATGGGAATTTCAGGAATAAATTACAGACAGGACATTTATTTCGATCTGAAAATACTAATCAACATTTTCCATGATTCCTCCTCAACTTCCGACTGGGTCAACTCTGTCGTCAGTCGACGTCACGGTTTATACAATTCACCTGAACCTTAATCTTCTAAAAAAACTTTTTGGAACTAAGTTCTTTAACGCGGCTTACAGGTAGTGCGATTTAGTAGAAATCGTCACGTTACCAACCAACCGGTACCCAACCCAAATATGCGGTCCACAAGCCAAAATATGGTCCGCTTTTTTTTAAAGGATTATGCAAACGTCTTCATAGACTTTGGCCCCACCTCCAATACGATTGTGTGATATATCTATAGAAAGGTATACACATCTGTGTATACGTGTGAAATACGTGTGAAAGGTATACGCAGCTGTGCTATAGCCCCCCAAGTAACCCAGCCAAGGCTGAGTTGCGTTAGGGGTTCAGCAGCTGTACCGCCGGGCCCGGGGCGATGTATGGTGCCGCAGGCAGGGAGACCCTTAGCAACGGCGTTGCCGCGGCCGCCCGCAACACAGTCATGGGGCCCGCCTGGGACCAACCACCCCAGGAGGCTGCCCCACATGTTGCGCATAATCCTGATGTGGGATCGCCGCTCCGGGTGGTAACCGGTGTGGGGTAGCGGCGGCCTTGCATCAGGGGGGTTTGGGAGCCCTTCCGTCCGGCGAGTCAGTTCCGACCTAACCACACGGTTCTAGACAAAGCTAGCCCCTGCGCTTTGTCACTTACTGCTGCACCAGATGTCGAACTGTCTTCATGCTTCTTCGTCTTCAAAATCTACAATGGCAGTGCAACAAAAAAAAGTAAACGTTACACAGCGGCCCTAGGAAACCCCATGACTTCACTTTTCGAGGTGGAGTTCACTAACGTCCGTGGACTCCATGCGAACCTCGATATACGCGAGATACGCCGCCCTGACGACATGTTTTACCTGTGTTACCCCGGCTATGTCATCGAGGAACAATTTCGAGACAAAGCCGGGGTGTGCGTGTTCGTAAGGACGGATGTTTGCTGCCGCGGGTTGCGCTGCCTAGAGAACACCTGCAATTCTGTCCTTTGGCTGCACGTAGACCATGGCTCTATGAGCCAAATCTATGTGTGCGTCTACCGTTCCCACACAGGGGATTCTGAGAAAACAAAGCTCTTCCAGTGCCTCAGCGAGACGGCTGATGAAGCGCAGGTGCGATTCCCGAAAGCTGACCTAGTATTTCTGGGGGACTTCAATGGCCATCACATTGAATGGCTGGGGTCCCTCAAGACTGATTATGCGGGTAGGGCCACCCATGCGTTCGCTCTCTCCCACGGTCTGACCCAGATATGCGGGATCACCCGGATACCAGACAGGTCAGATCACGCGCCCGCTCTGCTGGATTTACTGCTGACGAGTCGCCCAGCCCAGTACAGTATTTCGGTAGGAGCCCCATTGGGTAGTTCTGACCAGTGTGTTGTTCACGCTGGCATGAAGGTATCACCTCCTGCACGTGCTGTAGAAATGGCACGACGACTATGACACTACTCGTCAGCGGATTGGGACGGTCTATGCGATTACTATGCGTCCGTCCGTAAGAGAAAGCGGATATGCTCGCAGACCTCTTTGCGGCTAATTCCCGGGTCGACGACCGTGGCCTGCAGCCCCCCGCCATTGCCAACTGTGGCTACACTATGCCTGACATTGTACTCAGGCAATGCGATGTACGGGCAGTGCTGCGATCACTCGACACGCGGAAAGCCAGTGGCCCTGACGGCATTCCGGCGGTGGTACTACGGAAATGCGCAGCTGAGTTGTCTCCTGTACTAACTCGTCTGTACCGCCTGTCTTACTCCACAGGAATCGTGCCGGAGGTCTGGAAAGAGGCGAACGTACAACCGATCCCCAAGAAAGGGGATCGGTCTGATCCGGGCAACTATCGACCCATAGCTGTCACCTCAGTCATCTGCAAGGTGTTTGAGCTCCTCATCAACAAGCAGCTCATGCGATATCTCGAAGATCACTCGCTACTAAATGATCGGCAATACGGCTTCAGGCCAAAACGATCAACGGGTGATCTTCTGGCATTCGTAACGCATGTCTGGGGTGAGGCTATGGAAAGGCACGGCGAGTCCTTGGCGATTAGCCTGGACATCGCCAAAGCCTTCGATAGAGTCTGGCATGCTTCGCTCCTTTCCAAGCTTCCGACATATGGTCTACCTCCTCAACTGTGCAGCTGGATGGCCAGCTTTCTGAACGAACGCCGAATCCTCTGCGATGGCCAGGCTTTTCGCTTTTTGCAAGTGAATGCCGGGATACTGCAGTCCGTGCTGTCACCAACTCTCTTCCTTCTGCATATCAATGATATGCTATCCCTCGGGAGCATTCATTGCTAT